>NNCF01128400.1:94660-122461 GCA_002313205.1 Laupala kohalensis
AATAATAATAATAATAATAATAATAATAATAATAAAGCATTCATGATCGGCTGGTGTACACAATTAGAATTGAAGAATGGCAATAAAACAACAATATCAAACCAAATATCCATTCGACGTGGCATTTTTCAGGGCGATACACTGTCCAATTTAGTTGTGCCTCGCACTCAACCCTTTATCGAAGATGTTGAATAAATCGGATTTGGGATTTAAACTTCTCGATGGAAACAAAAGGATTCATACCATTAGCCACTTGTTTTATATGGATGACTTAAAATTATTTGCTAAAGATAAAGATGAAATAAGCAGACTTCTGGACATCACTGCACAATTTTGTAAAGATATACAAATGAATTTTGGATCCGACAAATGTGCTATGTTGAATGTTAAAAGAGGTAAAACTAAGAATTGTCAGTCCCATTAAAAGTACATGCAAACTCCTGTGAAATAGAAGCATAGAATTCTCATAAGTTATAAATATCTGGGTTTCAACAAAAGTCTACTAATAAATAACTATCACAGTTTACACCAACTGGAAATCTTATTTAGGAAACGCCTCAACAAAACTGGAGTCAGAATTAATCTCAAAAAAACATAATTAAAGCAATTAGTTCTTGGTGTATTCCAGTTCTAACGTATTCATTTGGGATAGTTGATTGATCACAAACATCTTGAAAATTTAAACAGGATGGTACGTACAACTCTCACAAAATACAGAATGCACCACCCTAAAGCCGCAGTTGAACGCCTTTACATTCCTAGGAAAGCAGGTGGTCGTGGTTTGTTGGACCTGAAAGTGTTATGTAATCGTCAAGTAACAGGACTCAAGAAGTATTTTTATGCAAAATCTGAAATATCTCCACTACACAAAGCAGTAGTATCGAGTGACAAAAGTTACACCTCAATGAACCTCAGTAACAGTGAAAACTATCCTACTATCACCACATTCAAGAACAGGTTGAAGGCGTGGAAGACCAAGCCTCTCCATGACAGATTTTCCCATGCTCTTGAAAATGCTGATCACGATGTCTCAGTGCAATGGCTCAGAGATGGGGTTCTATTTGGAGAGAGGAGGGATTCGTGCAAGCAATCCAGGATTAAGTCATCGCAACCAACAACTATAAAAAGTACATTGAAAAGCAATATGTTAACGAGAAATGTGGAATCTGTCACCTGTCATCAGAATCAATAGATCACATTACCACTGGATGTATAGCTAACACACTGTATCTGCATCGGCATAACTTGACTGCTAACATTATACACCAATCTATTCCAACAATATTCTGACTTTTAACAGAAGAACCTGAAATGATCACTCCCTATTATGAATACCAAGCAAGACCTACAATAGAAAACAAAAGATTTTAAACTATATTATGACATACCGATACACACAGATAAAACAGTCTCAGCCAATACACTAGATATTATACTACATAATATCAGGGAGCGAAAAGCATTCATCATTGATGTCACCCATCCAGCAGACCATAACTTTGACAAAGCAGAAATGGATAAGATTTCAAAATACATCCCACTTTCAATGGAATATAAAGACATAAACTCGAAACTGCAGTAATTCTACCAATCGTTGTTGCAGCAAATGGTCTCATAAATGAAAACCTGAAAAACAATTTGGAAGACTAAATTTGCATCCCAAAAAACTTATTCCCAAGATCCAGAAAACTGTTATCTTACAAACTTGCCATATTGTTCGCACCGTGCTTAAGTTACCAAGCCAGAAATGAGGCATGCTAGATAGCCCCACAAACCTTAAAAAAAACCGGGTGAATAATCCCCGAGAAGAAATTGAATAATAATAATAATACAATTTATTTATTTATTTAAAAATTATTTTTCAAAAAACAATTTTATATATTGAATTTATTGAAAGTTTTATTCGTTTAGGAGGGCGCCAGAAAAGTAAGTCGGGGCCGCCATGACGCTCGCGCGCGTCGAGTCGGACAGTATTGCTGTAGATCAAAACAGAGAGATAATAATTAATGAGATAATACCAATGAATCTTCCGGTGAATTGTATATGACGTACATATACTTGCAAAAATTGTCACTGCTGTTGGGAACTGATTCGTTCTTCTCCACACTAGTCAAAAGGGAATGGATGATATGGAGATCGGTAGTGTAATGTTTATTTAACCACTCGAGAGTAGTTGTAAATTGAACATTAACTTTTCAAACAATCTTTTTTTTAAACATCATTTTTCTGGGCCAAATAAATGGAACAATTTTTTTAAATATATTCAACACCTTTTGTTTCTATATGTTTTGAAAATATGCTCCTCCTGGGATGATTTGCTTATGACAGAATCTTAAATCCTTTTCAATATATTTCTAACAAATTTCAAAGACTGAAGTTTCCAAAAATCCCTATAAAAATACACAATGTTATTAAAAATACGATCATTGTGAGATGATCTAAAAAGACGACGGAAACCGTCCATGATATATAAAAATATAATAAAACAAGTTCCTCACTTTGTGGTACCATTTTAAACAGCATGAAACATTACACCTATAATACAAATTGTTTCATCGTATCTTGACTCAATTGCGAGCACAGCCTCAACGTCATTTATACCGGGTACACTACGCCTCGTTAAAAAGATGAAATCAAATAACAATAAAAATGTTTTGGCACAATTTTTCAATGTACAATGAAAGATATATTTCTTCGTTCGTTTTATTGATTTCGAAAAATAGTGTTGACTGAAGATTTCTAGATTCTAGGTCAAAAAAAGTAATAAAAAAGGGTAATATAATTTCGGGTACTAAGCCCGGCTAGTACAGGCAAAAACATTATAAAAATTCAAAAACCACTTCTCGTATATCCAAAATATTTCATTATACAAGAACGAAATCACACGTGAAAGAAAAATGATAAGACAGACGTAAAGAATAGGATTAAAAGGACCGCACAGGATATATTTATCACTGGAATCACAAGCACAAAATATAGTATCCAACACGTTTCCTTGAATTCTTAAAACGAGCAGTATATCTAGAGAGAACTGAAAAATTGTTACATAGGAATATATTTACGAGTGTAAATAAAATAATGATTAGATAACAGTGATACGCAATGGGTTTCTTATTCCAAGCAATATTCTTATAAATCAAGTACAGTTAGAATAGTTCAAAAATGTTTCTAAGTAGAATAAATAATATTACTCATATTGTTAGTCTTCTCCCCCGTCAAATACAAAAATTAAAACACATGCAGTCATTAAACTAAATTACTAAAAAAGAGATTTAAAAAAACAAATGGATTAGCTTTTTACAGAAGTCAAAATGAATTTTAGTTTAGAGCAAGAATTATGGCACAAAGCAATTTCCTTAGATATTCCAAACAAATACTATGCAGTTATTATGGATGAATGGACGTTCTGGGGAGATCCAGTGGTTACAATGAGGTGTAAAAATCGTGAGGTATACTGACAAAATACCGTGATTTTATCCTGAATACATAAGAAACTATACGGCCACACATACCTAATAACCTATAAAATATTAAATTCAATTTTAAAGATTATATTTTTATGAATTTTAAAGATTTTTGCCTATTACTTCTTGCTGACGTCACACAGTGTTCAACGTGTCGGCCTATGAAAAACAAAACTTTTTTTTGTGGCTTTACGACTCGTCGACATCGAGGTCATTAGAGCCCTAAAAACTTGTACAGGTAGGGAAAATGCAGTTATGCACTAGGGAGAGCCAACATAACTCTCTCCGCGTGTGGGACTTGCCGAAAAACTCAACCATACCCACTAAAAACCCTCCTGAATTACAATATATGAAAACATATCTCAAAACATACATCAAAACATTGAGGACAAAAAATGAGGAAAATGAAAGATACCCTAACCCTACAAGCGTCGGGATCGAAAAGAACAAGAGGTGACCAAGGAAGGTCAGGAAAGATAAAGGAAGGAACCTCGCACAAGTAAGTGGAAGTAATGCCCGACTCAGTTTGGGGCCCCGTGTTTGCCAAACACGTACTTACTAGATGTAAGTCCCCTGAAAAAAAAACTAACATTGAAATGAATTAATAATTGAATCTATTATTACGATGATGGTGTATCAGTTTTTCCCTTATAGACCTTCACATTGATATCACGGAGTTTCGATTATATAAAAATAAGGTTTTCCGAACGCCTTAAAATTGGAAATTTCTGTACATTGCCAAATTTGTTGCTTCTCAATGAAGAAAATTGGTTGAATTCCAAATTAATTTTTTTTATTTCACAATCTAGTTTTTTCAAAATTAATATAAAATTTGATCCTAAAATCTAAACACCGTAAATCCATCAAAAACTTTCGGATTTGACTGAAATTTAAAAAAATTAAGTTATCAATTATTTTAATTTATTTAACCGATGGTTTTTATGGGCATATTTACAACAGACTTTAACTCCACTAAAGTCAGTGGTATTAAATATGGGTTACATAACTAATTCAATTGGGGAATTGACCTATAATGACGTCGATTTCGCCGAGTCGTGGAGTCCCACAATTGGGGAATTAGCAGGAGAATCACGGAAATACTTTAGTGAATCACGAAGTGAAAATCGCTGCGGATTGATGTGTACGTGAATTATATTCGTTATTTACTCTAATTAGTGTATTGTTTGATTTTAGAACATCCATTTGTACAGAAATTCATGAGAAAATCACCCGTACAATTATATTATCTCTGTTACGTTGTGAAATTATCCAACCCTTAAAAAGTAACACCACAGCGCTTAAACTTACGGGATTCGGGTTATTTTCCTTAACAAAATTTCGCCAACATTTTACTGGAGAAAAAAATTAGGTAAACCTTCACAGTTAAAATTTCTTTTTGACAAAAAATAATATAATTTTGCAGTCAATGTGATTAACAATGACCAATTTCATTTCTCAAGTCTGATTACCATGTCATTACCATACTACATTATAACATTTATAGAAGTATCGAATATATAGCAACAGCTTCACTGACTGATCGATCAAAATTATTTGGCTGTTTAGAATCATCACCAGGTGAGTCTAGATAGGATATACGTCAAGATGTTTAAACAATGACAATGACGGCCATTTCAACACTTCAAGAGTTTGATAATAAAAATCCCCATTTTTCATACGTAATTTGTGTCCACACCGTGAAAAAGCGTAAGAAAAGACAGACAATACTAACTTCAATATTTATTTGAAAAGTCATGTGATTCGTTGTCAAAAAGTACTTACCTCTTTGAATGATGAACGCAGCAAGTTCGTGTTAAAAACGTTTTACATAATAATTAGAAACGATAAAGGACTTGACATTTCATCACAGTAAGAGCGAAGAGACAATTGTGTGTAACAAAACCAGATGGACAGACAAATAGTCGAACAGAATTCCAGAAAACTTCAAACCGATAATTTCTTAATACCATACTTGAGAAAAATTTATTTCGAATAGTGTCTCCTTTCCTGCTGAGACAATGGCGTACGAGTCGATATTTGCTTTGTGTTTGCGTCTTTCACAGGGATTCGTCACATTCCAAGTCTTACGCAAACCTCAGACTGAGAAAGACAACGACCATTCTTTGTCACTGCAGATATGTTTTACAAAAGACTCGGTGGCGGTCACCTGCTCCCGCTCGGGGTCCATAGGTCTCGAGCCGGCCACAGGAATCGCCATTGGTTGAGCCACAGAATGAGTTGGAACTACAATTAGAGGACAAGTCAAAAGAACTTACGTCAGATGGTCTGGAGGTGCAATGCTTCGCAGTATGTGTGAGTTTACATGCATGTCGTTT
Organism: Laupala kohalensis; assembly: GCA_002313205.1. Classification (NCBI taxonomy): domain Eukaryota; kingdom Metazoa; phylum Arthropoda; class Insecta; order Orthoptera; family Trigonidiidae; genus Laupala; species Laupala kohalensis. Next base: position 100,461 of record NNCF01128400.1, read on the forward strand.
TTGTTACCAACAAACGATAGTGCTCCGTCGCTAGAAAAATATCATTTCAAAGCTATTTCAGGTGACGCAGGTTTCAGCATAGTTTTGGATCAGCAATGTAAGTACTTTGGTATTTTTCTTTTAACATTCATTTTGCTATAAAATTATTGTTATTTTATGAAACGCATTTCTAACTCTTAGAAGGATTGACTAAATCTTGTACACTTTGCCACCTCGCTTCAGCTTGTGTCGGTCTTGTGGGTTCCAGAGAATTTTACAAATGACAAAGAGTGGCTAGTGGAACCCAGGGAAAGGAAGTGAACGTTTCTATAATCATATACCAAAGGTAACATCACATAAGTAATAATTGTGAATCCGGTAATATGAAACCTTTCTCGCATTTTTAGTCTTAAATGTGTTAACCAAAATTGCCAAATTTAACTACAATATATTTACGATGGCACAATAACATGGCGTTTCTATTTGATCGGAAAGAAATACCTCTGACATTCATATTGCTTACTAACCGGCATACGGCTTCAGAATGTTGATTGCAGTTTAATGCACAAAAAGATTTGTCTCTCACGTCAGATGTATTTTCAATGATAACTTTATTCACAAAGAAGGAAAAAACTCAACAACTTCAGAAATTTATCCCATCGAAAAATTGGAATTTAGAGAATTACTAGAAAAATTACAATCGAAGTTTAATATAAACGAATATTTTATTAGAGTAATGTAACTTAAATTAACGTATTTGTATTTGAGAGTAGTTGTAGAGACCAATATTGTCAGGATTCGACTTCCAAACAATATAAACAAACAATTTAATAAAAAAACACAATTAGAAAACAAACAATTGTGATCAATTAGTTTCAAAAATAAAACTGTTTACCAAAAATCAAGTAGTTTAACTGATGGTTTTCCAATTCATTTACTTTTTTAATCGTTCCACAATTATTTTCAAACAAAGTAAAATACAAGCAATTATAAAAAAATGTCACTCCTAAACTGCAAAGGCATGGTTTGATCATTATATACAACGCTTCGGTGTGTAAATGTTGTGATTAACATTGAACGATCTTTGACCAAGCGGAAATTCTACTGGCACGTCATCTGTGTCACGCCTGCTGAGATAAAGACAGTGTGATGTTACATTGATGCGCAAGAAGTCTTGCCACGCAGCCATACACGTGCTCCTCCAGTGCACTCCCAAGGGAGACCAACTTTCTATTGAGGATCTTCCTCTGAGTGGTGGATGGACCGAATGGCAGGAGATGTATCAATTAAAAACAACGCGAAAGAGATGATTCAATTGAAACAATAGTGGTTGATAGCTTATCATGCAGTCACTGTATCATGTAGGCCACAGAATGTATACTTACTGTACAGTTCAGACCATCAATACACACCTACGAGACATCGTCGTACTTTTTTCAGTTTTCCCCATTAATTTGTTTCTAGTTGTGTTCCCGCCTACAGACATTCCACAACATTATCTCTTTGTCCTTCTTTTATCGCTATTAACGTTTTATTCCGTGAACGTCGTCGTTCTTCAATGGGCACATTAGACGCAACAGAAGTTACAATAAGTTGGAGAAATAGGACTCTAATCCCTCTGTTGTTTCTAACCAACGCCATCGAATTTATTTTTTTTGCAATAAATTTTAATATTTGCCATCATCCGTGCATGGTCGTTACTTGTAGCCCCAGAGCAACGGGATATTAAAAAAAAATATTGGCTATCAGATTATAGACACCCTGGTTTGCTCTTGAATGGAAAGGGACCCAGACATCACATACGAGAGCTAGATATAACAAAAATTGAGCTTATTTTATACTGTGCTGACATTAGAAAGCAACATGTTTTTTTAAGGGAATGTCAATGTTTGTAGTTAGGTTAGTAGCACAGGACCCAGAGGTCCATCCGTACTTATATGTCTAGAAGAATCAATATGAAAGTCTATACATCAGTTTTAATAGGATTTTTCACGACTTTTCATTGAATCCAGGCTTCATGACCTCTCGAGATAGTTGCGAGGTCTGCCATGAATAAAAACTGCCATAACATGATCATAGCATTTGCGACAGGAAGATAGCAGCTTTCCAACATAACAGAGCGCAATTCGCGTATAGCGTATTTTACAAGCTCAGCATGATGATTTGCAACTTTGCTGACACTCACTATCAACAGACCCCTTCCTCAATTAATAAGAAAAAGAAGATGTGATGGCATCTGACACTTACAGCTGTTCCATGCCAATGCTCGGAATTGCATCAAATGGTTCACGAATATCAATTGCAAGATGTAATCTATTAAAGAGTTTTACTTAAAATACAAGCATGGCTTTGTTGACATCCAAAGGAAGAGTTTGTTTTGTTCAATTTGAAGCAATGAACATTGGCATATCAGTATTCGTCATGTAAGCAAGATGCAGGTGACATGAATCTCATACACAACTGGCCATGGCGGAATAACGAAACATACTCCCGTACTACAAATGGTTTTTTTTTCTTTCATAAAAACGGAAATCACTTGATGACTTATTTCTTGAAGATAGACAAATTTTTGAACGAACCATATAAGTACCGAAAAAACTTCAAATGAACAAGAGTAGAAATTCTAATAATACTACATCGGACCAACAAAACTCTCAGCAGAATCCACATAGAAATATGGAGTTAGAATCGACAGAAAGGGAGTAAATAAAATAATGCATCTATTCATGTTAAAAACAAAATAGAAATGCAATGTAACGTTTTAAATACTGATCACGTGCAACCATATTGTAAGTAACGAAACAAGTTCCAAATTCACTGCGGAGTTAAAAAGCATTATAACATTATGCTCGATGACAAAGAACTAAAGACTGTCAGGAATATCGTATCTCAAATAGTAAAAACACACTAACCATCATTTCAGTTTGTGCTCAATATTACATTCGTGTGTTTGTGATAGTGAAAACTGAGTATTCATAGACATTCATCAATCTTCGAGGATATTAAATTTTATTCGGCCTGAGTTCACTGAGTCTCGATTTGGTAAACAATAAAGGATTCCACTTATCGTCCTCAGTCCCATGTTAAAATTGTGCTTTTAAATGTAGAAGAATCGTTCCATGATGAAACATAAATTCAAGATAATACATTAAATTTAGACAGTCAATAACAAGTGGAACGTTTTATCAGAAGTATAATGGGCTAGACTTAAAAGATAAATAAGAAAATGCTCATCTTAACACTATGACCTCAAGGAGAATGAATTGGCAGTTTTTAGAGCCATGGCTGTCGCTGCGGTCGGCCAGAGCACGGGGTTGACGACTTTCCCCTTCGGTCAGAAATCGTTTAATATTCGCATACTCGGAATAATTTCAGTATAAATTCACGTAAATCAGGATAGGAACGATTCTCCATAAAAACAATTAACAATACACAAAACAATATAAGATACAAAATCGATTTTAAAAATACTGTGTATGCACTCAATGTACAATATAGTTCATGAAATATCGTCCCACATGAAGATCGAAATACTAACATCTCGGATATTCGCAATACTTTTAGATAACATTTAAAGTAATATCTTGATAAATTCAAAGTAAGAGAATTATTTTTATACATCTATATTTTTTTCAAAAAACATAATTGTTTGTAAGCCACAAAAATACTGGAATGGTGAAAGTACACATTTGGGAGATTTTGACACGTATCACTGAATGATAGTTTCTGGTTACGTCCGTCTATCCGAATGTAACGCTTGTACCCAAAAACAGAACCATTCGTTCATATTCTCTGAAAACCAAGGATGTTTAAAACTCTTAATAATACTTCGCCACCAATAACTTAAGCGCACTGAAGGGAAACAAAAATACGTAAAACTCTATCAACGATAGAGATACATTTTCTAATAATGAAATGGGTGATAAAATGATTCATAAAGGAAAATATATATAATTTTTAATATGTCATCCGAGAGAACAAACACGGCGTCGCAATACGGTAATTGCACAAGTGTTCGATAGTGCACCAGAGCCCGACACTCGGGTTTTAGAACCACATAACTTCACAGTACTTTCTCGCGCCCGTTTTAATTTCGATACGATTCTCAATGATGATGTAATAAGGCAGGACATTGAATCAGCATGTTTGGTCATCCGTCTGAGTGACGGTAACACGACGGGTTGTCGTTTAGAGAGGTTTGGTTATCATTGATTTTACATTAAAAATATTATCAATCATCAAAATGTTATTTTATCTTAATAATTAGAATGATGTCAAGAATTGTAGCTTTTGTCATTGGATTTCTATTTTTCATAAGGTATGAGAGGGTGTCCTGTACTAGAGCGCATTTTCCCACATATTTTCAGAAGGTGACTCCATGTCGACAACTGATGCATCTGATAACCTTATGCGCACTAGTAGTCGACACACTTCGCACATTATTAACTATTAGTTCAATTAGTGTCAGTTAGTAAAACTCTTTCCTGGCAATTTTAAATCTCCTTCCTGGCAACAAAAGTGGGACAGACAAAATATATACTGCGGTATGACTATGACAAATTAATGCAAGCAATAGAAGATGTGAAAATTATACACTTAGTAAAAACTTAAATGAATTTCATTTAACGACCCTAAAAATTGGTAAGCTAATTTGTGTGCAAGATGTTTCTCTAATTTCATGAATAACTAATTAACAATAAATAAACATTATTCATTTTGCAACCTTTTTATCGCAGTTTTGAATTCCTAATTTCCAAGTCTATTTCTGGTTAAATTATTTTCGAAAGTGTCGAACACTGATGCAGAAACAAACTTTTAGAAAATGTATCTTTTAGTAGCAAATCAAAAATTTTAATAGTATTTTAAGCCAATCTAACAGAAGGGTATGGGGAAGGGGAAAAACGAATCTGCATGTTATTATTTCAAGAAAAACTAAAAACAAATATGAGAGAATTAGTTAAATTTTGAGTTTAGTATGTCGAGCACAGCAGATCCCTAAAGATCTGTTCTCCACAAAACACCAAGAGAAATTTAGGGTCTATTTTAAGAGGTTGTTCTATCAATTTTTAATATTCACGAGTCCATTTCTTGAGCAATAGCAAGGAATTATTGAGACAAACTCCATTCAAAATTGACACAGGTGAATTGTGACTATTTAGGTAAAGGATATTATTAATCGTGGTCTCGGTAACAAGAGTAGTTTTAATATGTTGTCAAAGATTTGGCAGTAGTAATATCTTACAAGGCTCGAAAAATCAAACTCAATGATGATGTTATGGAAAATATGTTTCGGGAATATTAACTTATTACCAAGTATTACCAAGTTAAGAATATAAAATACAATCACTGCCAGGATAATTCATCATAGTATAGTAAACATTTTTCTCTAAGAATACAAAAAATCGTTCGTCTCCAGTGGTCTTGATCTTGCCTTGGTATCACTTTCCGTGTAATAAATCATATGTACAGAAGAACTATAAATGGAGTTCGTTATAATAATGTAAATTCATTTGAAATAGAATTTTTCAGTGCATAATTGGGTCCTTCATAACCAATGGATAGCGCCCGTCTCAAACTAATATTAAATAAATCCCATTCTAATTATTAAAATTAGAGATCGATTTATTTTTATTTAAATCTATCCGATTTAAAGCGTGTTTACATTGTTTAATAGATCTAGGAAAAATTGTGTAGTTTTCTAAATATTCAGACACAAAAAGTAATTGATACGTGCATCTAAATAAACAACTGAGGGAGATCTTTCATCTGTCGCCAATTCAAGCACGATTTGAAGGAAAATGACTGTAGGGAGATTATTCGGACGACGTCGCCTTGCAATCTCCATAACGAATAGTAACCTTGGCACTTCAAGGCGCAATATAGTTTTGTGTGTGTGTGTGTGGGAGGGGGGCTTTAAGGGCTCGTCAACAGCATGGTCATTAGAGCCCATGCAGGTGGGGAAAAATGCAGTTTCGCACCATAGAGAAGAGCCGTAGTGACTCTTCCCCTGCGTGGGACTCGCCGAATATCTCGACCATACCCACTAAAAAGCCCTTCTGAATTCAACAAATATCAAAATACAAAGATGAAAGAAAAGAAAAGAAAACGGTAGCCCAATACATTATATCATAAAAAAGAAAGAAAAATTCTAAAGATTATATTTTCTAATTACAGACGAAGGATGAAAGGAAAGAAAACAGGAAAGAGGAAAAAAGAATGCAAATTTTAAACCTGCCCGAGAACTTGTGGGAGGAACCCCGATCTACTCATAAAATTCAATAGTTTATTAACATTAACCGTTTCATTTCCGAGAATTGTTGGTAAATCTGCAGCCAGACCAATTTGTCTCCGTATACTCGAGTATTTTCTGCAATCAGTTAGTAGGTGACGCACTGTCAAAGAACAGCTACACTCCTCACAAACGGGTTCATCATCAAGTAGTAAGAGATACCTATGAGTGAGAGGACAATGTCCTATGTGCAGGCGGGCCAACAGGACGCAATACAAAACACCGTCTCCGGCGATGCAGTCGTTAGGGAATGACTGAAGCTTCTGTGCTATGACACGCAGAGAACTGCCATTGAATGGATAAAAAATAGCAAAGATCACACTTATTCTCTTCACGATTAAAACAATTAGTATTTCATTCGGTTTCGATTTCTTTTTATTATATTATTATTATTTGCTTCGAAAATAACACGTCAAATTAATTTAACATCATATTAGTACCAAGTTTGTAGAACAGAAAGTTTACAGATAAAACTCTAAATACAACCAATACGAAGCAAATAATTTCCACGATTTTAATTATAATATCATATTGCTTGTTTGTATATTTTGTCAACTTATTAGTCTATCGCTTTTACTTACTACAAAAGGAATCTCAGAAGATTTCTCTACGCAATTGTCCACGGTCCAACTTCTCAAAATTCCAAATGCTTCTTAATATTCAACTTTAAGGTATAAAATAATACATAATAAATACATGATATTTATTCTTCACTTACATGTTTACAATAAAAAGTTGTAATTAACAATACAGTGGTAAGCACAAAAACCTGGACGATTGTAATAGCTAATTGTAAACATTATGACCATACAATTTACATTCATTTCGTGCTTCCACTGAAAACCTTCCTTTAGCAAGTTAAAATAGAACGCCTCCCTAGTCTCTAGTAAACATATGCAAGTTATAGTGAGAGATGAAGTGCGCCTCTACTTTTGCTTCCCGGAGTTTACAGATATTTAAGTTTACAAATCCAAAGTCATGTAACTTTACCGAAAATAATCATATATGGCTGTCTACACAAATTGCCAAATGCTACGAAACAAACCGAATAAATATTAATAATAGTCACAAAAGGGACTATTCGCTGCATAGAACACAAGGTAATATTCGTCCCACACGCTAGAAGCAGAAGGAACAGAATAGCGCCACAAGAGCGAGTGAGTTGAATTAATGGCCGATGTTGGCGATATATTTAAATTTAAAGAAATCCGAAAGTACCGCCAACATAACGCGAGGTACAATTATCATTATCCTTATGGACGATGGCGAAGTAAAAGTGTTGGCTACTCAGTTTCCCCTTTCATGTTTTGTTTTTCTTAGGTCACATTTTCAACGGGTGTACATTTCGTTCGTAAGCTCAAATTTACCCTCTAAAGGAAAACCACATCCTCTTCAGAATTCTTTACTTTCTCAAAGTGTTCCACCCTCCTCAAGTACATCGAATAAACTAGACCAATAAAAATACATTTTCTTATATTTTACACATGCGTGAATTACTTTTCCAGTAGGAACATAAAGAAATAATTTTGATGCAAAATACATTAAGAGGTTACAGGTTAAATTAATTTAAACTTCAAACTTTGTTTTGAGATTCTTCAATCTACTCCACATACAAAAGAAATTCCATAACATGTGAATCTATTTTAAAACACAATAAATTTACTTCTTTAAGCATGACGATGGTTCAGAATTACAAATAGATGCTTCCATGGAAAACATTGGAATATTTTGTTAAAATAATAAATTACAGAAATGTTAATGAAATAAATAGGTTAGAACACGAGGTCGTCAAAAATTGAGTAAGAGCCGTTAATGCTTTTCAGTCTATAAAGTGTGCAGGTATAAATAAAAGTCTGATTGTGCACAGTTTTGAGTCAAGAGCTACACGGTGAAACAATTTTCATTACATTACATATTAAACACTCTACAATTGCGTCATGAAGTGAGGGAGGTGCTTCCTATTTTATAATATTGACTAGCAGAAAAGCAATTCATGCATACTTTTGTGTCAAGCACTACACGATGAGAAAATATTTATTATAGTTTAAGAGGATTGTTCACTCTAAAATCGAGTTATTGTGAGATATGATCGCTGTTTTAGTATATAAGTTGAAACGCACGTATATTATGAATTTCAAGGAATGGGTATCTATCAAATGTCTTCATGACCAATTTGTGAATGTAAAAGTCAAAACCTCCTGAAACAAATTAAAAGATAAATGTTTCGTTTTTCTACGGATGGCCCATGTCTAACACCGACTAAATACAGAAAAATCGAGAAAACCCTTAAATTCGGAAAAACTATCACCAAATAGGTCGGATGAAAATGATGACTGGCATTTTACTGAAGTAGTTACGCACGTAATTTTTAACCCAAAGAATACTGGTTGCTCAGACATTTATTATTAAATGTTGTTTGTAAGCAAAATCAAGGCGTAGAAAAACTAAATTAAGAAGAACTCCAATAAAATACGAAATTTATACTAGGTTCTGGAGTATCATTCCAACCGAGTGAATTGTAAACTATCGATGAAAATCTGTCCAACGTCTCTCGAATCGCATTCTCCCATCGTTTCCACTCTCGCTGCACCAACAACGCCAGAGAAAAAAGTTTAAGATAATAAATTTAAAAACCTTTTTTGAAAACAAGCTTTTATTTACGCATGTACTAAAAATAAAATAAGTTTAGGTTTGTATGAAGGTAATGCAACGCCAGATGCAAATACCTCCGTACATATTTTACGTTAGTACATCCCAATAAAAATAAACGTTCTTTCTATCCTTATTTCTGAAACTTATTTTATCTGTTTTTGAACATGGCATAAATAAAGCTCGTTTAAAAAATGTTTTTATTTATTATTTTTTACTTTCTCGTATTAGAATTTGTGTATTTATTTGTCGTAATTATTAATATTGCTTGTGCACATGTTCACAATACTAAAAATACTTTTTAAACACATACATTTATTTATTATAAATAAATAACAAAATTGTTCTTGTGATACACCTTCCTATAACATAAGTATCTTTTTGAGAAGCGATGGTAACGATAACTTACAATGAAAACGCAGCAATTAATTCGTTATATTTGTATGAAGAGACAATTGTGTTTCAGCGGATGCTTCCCGGAAACAATCTGCTGCGAATTATCTCGGTATAAAATCCTAATTTAAAAATTTTTTTGAAAACATTTTATTTGAGTTGGACAACATAATATTGCATTGTCATCGGGTTTATAGATGTGTGCCAAATTTTATCTTAATAGGTTTGGCAAATTGTTAAATTGCTAAAAATTTTGTTGCAAGAGTTGGCCTAAACATACTAACAGTTTAAGTTAAATAAAAGCTTGTAAAAAAGGGGTGTAAGATATATTCTACTTTTTGCAGCGATCTAGGATCTGGGGTTGCATTTCTGATAGATTTTTCGTTCCCCAGATAGAGAATCATCAATATGTGGAATGATATAATAGTCATTCCATATACAAACGGAACTTTATTAACAGACCTCGTTCAACGAGGAAAGAAATCCATGCTATCTTCTTTCGTGAATCACGGTTACACAATAAGTGCCGATTAGTAATATGTAACAAAGAAACAATGGCACGAGTCATCAAAAGACACTTTGAGTGTTGGACAATTTCGTTTTCAATCTTTGTACTCGATGATTCCCATCTCTAGACAGAGGCAATTACAATTTTTGTCTTTGCGTGAAGCCGCGGTTCATATTACGCAAAAGAAATGAAAATAAAATGTTAAAAGATATTCGGTGACTATCCGTTCATCTTGTTCTCTCAGAGACGAGTCATAATTAAAAATTAAGTATGTCTGATAGTCCTTTAAATACTTCTTAAATTCCAAAGTTTCTTATCGTCAGGCAAATAGTTTGACATTATCGATCACGGCTCGTTAGATCGCAGTCCTGTGACGGCAACTGATAACTTTTTCCAACATTATGACTAATTTATTACTAAAAGAGATCTCATCCTTGTTAGATTCAAATGTCGATGTTTCGTGTTATAAGTTTTCCCTAGTATTGATTCCGATAATTTTCTAAACATTGACGATATCTGAGTATAAGTTGTAGATACCCTAGTTTGCCCTTAAAGATAGTGTCCCAGAACGAAAGCTACCAAAACATACACCAAAATTTAGCCTGTTGTATTTCTGTCGAGAAGTAAAAACTTGTGTCATATTGAGTGGCACTTTGCTGTCAGGCCCGCGCAGCCGACTCGCGCGCGCTGATTTAGAGGCCCAATTGTAGCTCTACAGCTGCTGGTTGAACTACCAGATCTAAATAGATTTTGCTGTGGGAACAAAGCGGGTCTGTGGCAAGTTTTCTAGGGATACCCATTTTCAGGTTCGCCCTTACATCCCACCACAACAATCTCTCATTATCATTCCCATACATCATTCATGTTATTCATCGACATCTACTTTCCATTCACCCGATTATCCACCTGGGTTCCTGAAAACCACTGATATTGCACACTTAAACACAATATAAATATTTTTACGTTTTGAGTTTATCTTTAAAACTTCTGTTCCATATTGGTGAACAATATTTTGTATAAAAAATCTATTTTTAATACAAATTATTGGCATCGTCCAGCGAGCCTGATAACAATAATGGTAGTCTAGGGGCTTCTCACACCACGATGACCGTATCGCGCCACTGTAGTCTTCCTCTCTCCAAGGGTTGCAAAAGTTGAAGATCATGCCAATTAGGAAGAAGCGCGGAGAGGGGAATACAGCAGTAAGGAACATCGTCTCCCACTACACTTCCCCAACTGAATCGACGATCTCCACAGTATGGTACGGTCGGAAGTAGTGAAGTAGTACGTCCTGTCGAATATTTCTGGTCTACAGCCCCCGATTCATACGCAACTGGAAATAAAAGTGAACGGGCTTCACCACTGGAATAAAAGACTTCAAGTGTGTTCGCTTTACATCGTGGTTTAAAAGGGAAGACCTGACTTCTGCCGTATTCTTTGGGCGTTGCCTTTGGCTCTTAAATTATTATTCTACTCTACTAACAGGGTGCATGAAAAACCTCTGTAAACAACTGTAAGACCATCAGAAAATGTAACAAGAAGAATGATTTACAATTAATAATTATTTTCATTTTTTTAAATTAAATTGGCAATATAGTGGAAAGAGATGGCAATCTTCTACGTCTTCAAAAGAGATTTCAAAAAAATCGCAAGACATCAAAGCTATACTCTGAGTCCACTGACTTCTAAAACCGCACCAAAAACTTCCTTAAAATATGTATTGTGAAAAGGAATTGAATCATATCTTTTGTTTTTTGTTATCCGAAACGGTATTCTCCCTGCCCTTTGGGCATTTACTTGTTTTTAGAGACTCTTGAAACTCACTCCCGGTAGTGCAGCACAAAGAAATTCTTTTACAGTACTTTTGCGAAACATTCAAGAGAAATAACTTATTCTCGTAATGTACACAAAAACTAAAGAAAATCACAGAAAAGAAAGATATTACTTCGGTCTTCATATGAACAATGAATAATCAATGGACAGATATTTTAAAAACTACTTTTTTGATAACATTGACCTATTATATTAAAGATGTTTTTTATCTTCAACATTCAAGAACCATTAAAATTATTTAAAAAAATAAAAATTTATACACGAGTTAAAACGTTTTCTAGTTTTTGTAGAGACGCTGCCGATCCGTGATAATTTTCGATAATAAAACATTGAACTTAAATCCTTCAATACTTTCCATCAATTTGTCAACTAACTTTTTTACAATATTTCATCTAGTTGATTCTCATACTTATATTTCATTTATTTTACACAATAAGATTCAAATCCACTGATAACTAGACGCGGAAAATAAAGAAATGCACAGCCCTAAGACAGAAACTACATAATGTTTGTTTCTTTTTGGACACACTCGTCGTTTCCGACATGCATGTTACTCAACGACACACGTCATCTAGTACTTCCTTGGAATGGAAACAGATGTATCGAGGTCCTTCAACGTCCCGCTGTATTCAATGCCTCAACTGCATAATGTTTTCACATAGCACAGATGAGTTTCTTACACCACGATATTTGACAACGCACATTCCTAACATTCCACTCGCTAACTCATTCGTCTGCCCAATATACTAACTATTTCAGCGTCGTCCATAGTCTTCTTCCCAAATTTATCAATATGCACGATCACGGATATAATTGATTTCACAAATACATTCTCCTTAAGGTAGAACGAGCGACCTGGCGACTTTTCTTTTAATATCCTGATTATTTTTAATAAGAGAATGAACTATATTATCCATCAACAAACATAATAAAACTTGGACCTTGCTAGGACCAGGCTAAATTTAAATAAAACCATTTTCATGTTGTAGGGACTCTTGTGGAAAACGCTCTGCTGGAACGGTTTTTAATAAATTCCCATGCTATTTCTAATAGAACCTATACATCGTCTCACAAACTGAACATAGAAATATACTACGAAATTTGCAATGACTTTCCGGAATATAACGTAAATTATTCGACGAAAACTGTCGCAAAACTAGAACTGCAATCAAAATATAGACCGTTCTTCAAATATAAATATTGTTTCAATTTAAACGGTATGATTAATGATTCGCATTTATAAAACAGTAACACTTACATTAAAGGCGACTTCTCAAAGCGGACACTTTTTCGCTCCTCGTCATTTTATTCTACGCTGTCCTTAACTCCCGAAAAGCGGACACAAACTGTAAAGTCCCATGATTGTTCGTTATAGAAAAGTATCCCAGTAATACATTATTAAATAGAAAGTTATTGATATTAACTACTATTAACAATTAAATAATATATATGATGTAATTTTTTTTTGTGACGCTTTACGGCTCGTCGACATCGACGTCATTAGAGCCCTAAAAACTTGTCCAGGTAGGGAAAATGGAGTTACGCACTAGGGAGAGCCAACATGACTCTCCCCGCGTATGGGACTCACCGAATGACTCAACCACACTTACTAAAAACCCTCCTGAATTACAACTCAAAACTCAAATATCAACACATCTCAAAACATTACATTATCTTTTTTTTAAGGAAGAAAGAGGAAAATGAAAGATACCCTAGCGTCGGGATCGAAAAGAACAAGAGGTGACCAAGTAAGGTCAGGAAAGAGAAAGGAAGGAGCCTTGTACAAGTAAGTGGAAGTAATGCCAGACTCAGCTCGGGGCCCCGTGTTTGCCAAACACGTACTTACTAGATGTAAGTCACCTGGGGAGTATACTGTAAACACTGTTTACCAAATTCAGGAAACCTAACGCTGTACAACTGCACTTTGTTATTTATATCGGCAACACACATTCCATAATTTTAATTAGCATCAGTTTCCAAAAATTTAATACACTATATTGCATCGTTTTTCATCATAGATAAAAAATGTCAAGATATTTTGCTAAAACATTGACAGTACGTAGCATTTATCGTTAATTAATGTTTATTTTAATATCGTAAATAAATCAATACGCAATTAACTTGAAGAGTAATCTGGATCAATGGGCAGACAATCCCATACGATTTTCTAATACTTATTTTCAAATGAAGATTTCAAATTCGCTGTTAAATTGAATTATTCCATTTTTCTCACAATAGAAAAAATAGGTATTATGACGGTGCAACTGTAGCCAATATTTGAAAGAAATTTATCGCAAAAGGCTGGAAAATTGTTCTAGTTTTACGCAGTTAGGTCTTGTATCCTATAATTTCAACATAGATAAATGAAAAATGTCATAAAAATGCAGCCGCGAACATAAGATTGTGACATAGACTTTGGAACACGTACGACTCCCACACAAATGTGAGAGCTAACTTAAATGACAGATTAATGTAACTTATTACAGATTGTGCAACATATTCCAAATGAAGTAGACCTTCAACAGCATTTCTTGCCAGATGTTAATTGTATTGTATGAGATGGTCCTTCATACTCCTCAAAAGTGAGATCATTTTGTTCAGGAATGTATCTGAAGCTGTTCCAAATCTCCTTTTGCAAATTATTACCTAAGATTTTGACCAACGAGTTTGAGCATTGATGCTGGACGTAAAAAAAGCAATCAAGTCAATCTATCAAAAATGTATTTCATTTTAAGTTAGTACAGAAGTGTTACGTCTCAAACTCATTCAGAAAGCAGAAAATTGACGAATTCTGGGAAATGGGAATCACGGATATTCTACACTCTAGGACACATCGTAACGCGTTATTTGCGACGGTGTTTGATTTCGTAAAAAAATACACGGAACGGTCGAGTTGCACACGCTGGTTGCTCGAAGGGTCCTGTCGAATTGCACACCAAAACCTATACTCATTCTTTTCCTCCGCCGCGCAGGTAATAGTTAGAAGACAACCTTTTACTAAGTCACTGCAAGACGCTCAATAAGTCATACCGTTTTCTAATATTTGATACTTATTTTTGTTATAAACAACCTATTGGAATCTGCTTCAAATTTCATGAAAAAAGAGTCCAAACTCGACCACATTGCGATAAATCGTAAAATACTTATTGATTAATTTATGCATACTCACTGGCAGTAATACATACTTCCAAAGTGTAAAATACAATTTATTATTTTAATCACAATGGTAATTTTTTGTGGGGCTTTATGGCTCGCCGACATCGAGGTCATTAGAACCCTAAAATTTTGCACAGGTAGGGAAAATGCAGTTACGCACTAAGGAGAACCAACATGACTCTTCACGCGCGTAGGGCTCGCCGAATGACTCAACCATACCCACTAAAACCCTCCTGAATTACAACATATCAAACATTTAAAAAAACGAGGATAAAAAGACAAAAGATGCCTAAAACATTATAAATCCCGAAAACAGAGAAGAAAGTAAATTTAGGAAGAGATATTTCCTATAGGTAGGGAAAGAGCTGTTACACACTGAGAGCACACATGTCTTTCCCTGCGTGTGGGATTCGCCGAATGACTCATCCATACCCACTAAAAACCCTCCAGAATTTCGATATATCCAAACATAAAAAAGAGAGACAAAAGATTCCAAAAACATTATAAAAACCGAAAACAAAGAAGAAAGTAAATTTAGAGACAGAAAAAACGAAAATTCAAGGAACAGGGGGAAAGGGTTTTTAATCCAAACCCTCCAGAGAACTTGTAGGAGGAGCACCGTTTCGTGTATGGATTTGAGTAATGACATAAGAAGAAAGATCAGATACGGTTCCAAAGGTCACATACCTGAAGGAATCTAAAAAGACGTATCAAAATCGGTTCATTTTGCCCAAGCATAACGTTCAAACTGTTCGGTAGATTGTGTCGCCGTCGGTTGGTACTATAATTGAGACACTCCAGAAGAAAGTGTTCCACGGTAAGTGTTGTGTTGCAAGTTTCACAGATGGGGGAGGTTCACCGCGTAAGATATGACCATGGGTAAGATAGTGGTCAATACGAAGACATGTAAGGAGTACTTCTTCACGTCTGTTCGCACGGGATGACGACACCCAGGTCTTAACGGAGTCTTTAACCTTCCTCAGCTTGAAGATGCAAGTTTGCCATTCGGCTTGCCATGTCCCAAGAAGAGACGATTTTATGGCAACCTTTGAATCTGACGAACAGATGAAAGGTCAAGGACTGTCCTCTGTGTTCCCCGCTTCGCTGTTCCATCAGCCTCTTCATTACCCATAATACCCATGTACCCAGGAACCCAGCAAAGGACTATTTCAAAATGTTGAAATATTAGATGGCTTATTAGATTCTGAATTGTCAGCGTAACGGCGTCAGAAGTCCACAATGAAGACACTGACTACAGAGCACTAATAGAGTCACTGCAGGGAACCACATGCCGTATTGAAGATAGTTGAATGAACTTAAGTACCTCAAGAATTGCAAATTTTTCAGCAGTGTACACGCTGCAAAAGGAATGAGACGAAAAGAACGGGTGGCACTATGGCAGTGGAAAGCAGCACCAACGGAATTATTCATTGCTGAACCATCAGTGTATATGAACATATGATCCAAATAGAGGTTTTTTAGTTCTCCGAAGTGCTATTGGTACACAACAGGAAAGTTTTGCTTTGAAAGTTGAGACAGCCAAAAGTCGATGGTTGGTTGCATGAAGGACCAAGGTGGTGTGAGACTGTGCGTATTTCAATGGAGGAGGTAGTGTGATGACGGTTTCCTCTAGCACTTGTTTAAAACGTACACCAGCTGGGCGGGGCAACGAAGATCTTGCAACGTAAGATAAAATAAATTTTGGGAAATGTAGGTGATTTGAAACCCCCATCAGTTTCACTCCGTAAGATACAAGTAGAATATCACGTCTCTTGTTATGAGGTGGTTCGCTAGCGTCTACTAGTAAGCATTCTATTCGACTAGTGCGGAAAGCACCAGTTGCAATGCGGATTCCTGCATGATGGATACTGTTAAGGGTCCCGAGTGTTGACGGTGATGCGGAGGCGTATACAATACAGACATAATCTAATACAGACCGAAGGAGACCTCTATACAAACGAAGAAGGTAAGTGCGGTCTGCGCCCCATGATGATGCGGTTAAAAAGCGAGTTTTAGGGAAGAATTACAACGGGATGTAGTTTTCGGAAGTGAATGCGCCAAGTTAGAACGATCTTTTCCCTCTTTCGAAAGTGGAATAATTATGGCCCACGCCATTGAGCAGGGACGGTATGCTCATTCCAAATACAGTTAAATAACCTCAGAAGGAATTTTATGCTTATCTCTGGAAGATGATTTAGAATTGCGTTATGGATTTGATCAGGACTAGGGGCTGTATCTTTGGAAGACGCAAGGGCAGAGATCAGCTCCGTCATAGAGAAAGGAATGTTATATTCCTCGTCTCTGCAACTGGAGAAATCCAAGCAACACTTTTCCTCGCGAGCTTTCTGTTGAAGAAACGTAGGAGAAAAACTGGAGACTCTTTCACAGTGAGATGCAAGTTCCTCAGCGATGACATGAAGTTTCGAGCTGCCCATATGCATTGAGACCAGGGATGGAAAAAGAGGACCATGTACCTTGAATCTTGCAAACTTTCTGACATGGGGTACGGCTAGTAAGAGATGAAACGTAAGCCTTCCAGGAAGACGACATACTTTCTAGAAGAGATCGTCTTGCTCTGGCTCTGCACCTTTTAAACTCAATGAGATTTTCAACAGTGGGATACTTGTTAAGCCGCGCTAAAGTTTTCTTTTTAGCGCTGACCGCCTTTGCGTAATCCGAATTCCACCATGGAGCAGAGCAATGCCTTGGATTACATGATTTAGGGATTACATTGGCGTCTTTTAAAACCGCGTTGGTGAAATGGGATGCCAAAGAATCCACATCGACTAAAGACTCATCGCAAAAGATTGATGTTGCGTTTAAACACATCCCAGTCTGTTTTTTTCATTATCCACAGAGACGGGCGTGAAACCGAGAGGCAAAAGACGTTGAAATGTATAAGAATCGGGTAGTGGTCACTCCCATACAGATCGTCAAGAACTGTCCAGTCTAAGAATGGGGAAAGAGAGGAACTGCAGATGGTTAAATGTAGCACAGAGAAAGATCGGGAAGCTGTACAGAATTGGATGGACTGGCCCGTGTTAAGGAGCTCTATATCTCAGCTATCTAACAGTTTTGCAATGATATCACCCTTTGGGCAGTTGTGTGAAGAACCCCACATTGAATTATGGGCATTGAAATCCCCGACGATAAGAAGTAGGGAAGGCAACTGGTCCATCATACCGGCAAGATCTCTTCTCGTGAATGACTGTCCGGGAGATATATATATATATTACAAACCGTAATTGTAAGGGATGGTAGGTTCACCCTCATACATACGGTCTGGAAGACGCTTCATATTAAGACTTCTTTGGCACAGACCGAAGCGTCTACAAGCACAGCGGCTCCACCATGTGTCCGAAGGCCGTCTTCTAAGTCTGCCCTATAACAGGTATAACCACGAGAGAAAAAAGTGTTTTGGTAAGAGGTGTGTTTCCTCTAGGCATACTATTACAGGAGAACGACGAGACAGTAAGAGTTTTAGGTTATCTTAACGGACATGAATGCCATTCAGATTTCAGGAAAAAAGAGCCATGTCCTGGAGTTTATCTGCTCTTTCTGCGATGTTTTAATTTCTTTTTGTGGATGACTATATAGTCAGATCTACCTGTGATCCCCTCTACGGGAGAGTAGCCGTGATCACTGCTGGAATGATCATTCGCGGACATGTCCACTATTTTTTCTCCTTGAGCGCCGGCGGCAACAGGAAGGTGAGCCAACAACAACATTGGAATCTGACTTGAAAGAGTCAGGTTTCCGGGACTTTTTTGTGTGGGAAGGTCTCATCCGAGAACGACCCCGAGATAGACGTCGTGGGGATTTTTTTAACAGTAGACTGCGGTGGTCGTGGAAGTAGAGGTACAGACAGATGTTCGTTTCGGTGCAATCTTATACTTTGTAGGTATAATTATGTTACACCCCAAAAACTTCGTTTTCACGGCGGAAGGATCATCAAAACTGGCCTGAGTTCCAGAGTTGCACATCGTTGGTTTCTGAACATCCTCAAAATCCACCTGACAGCGAAAGAAAGCTGTAGATGGTTTCTTCGCGCAGACAGCTGTTACAAATCAATCTCCTTATCTGTACGTGCCTCCAGCAGGAATTCTCCGTTCCGCTGGCGCACGACTGACTGCAGCTTTCCCATTACGTCGTCAACAGATTTTTAAGACGAACCGCATTTACAGACTTAAAAGTCTTTCCTTCCTCAATACAACTCATGAGAAGGAAGCGAGGCTTGGTCGGCCGGTCACTTTCCTTGCAAAAATATCTGTTCAAGTCGACAGTTCCCGCAAAAGGGGGGGGGGAGTGACAAGAGGGGGACAGGTTGGGGGTATTAATTTTTATGCGTATTATTTTCAATTCATCCCCGTGTTTACCACCCACCAGAGTCCAACAAGGAGACATCCCACTGGGGTGCCAGGGTTGACACGGGAATATAGCGGTAACACGCAGGGTTCTTTAAACAGGGTTGCTCCACTCCACCGATCAACGGGAAGGACCCCCTGCGCCCCCCCCTCACCATGGAGTTTAGTCGAAGATCTAGTCCGAGTCGATTGGTCGGGGTGGGTTAGCGCCCGATCACCCGTCTAGAAGAGGCCGAAGCCCAAGTGAGCTTACTAGCACGCATCCTTCTAGGTATGCATGATTCCTCAACTCACCATGACACCCATTCCCTCCGACACGCGTCGCCATGCACGGCAAACACATGGGTGTGCATTCAGCACACAGAGAAGGCCAGTAAAGAAGATAAAAGCGATAAAAGTGAAAAACTAGGAATATAGGACAAAGGAAAGTAAAAGAAAAGAAATACTTGAGAGCCTTCTCTATATCCCACCGTGAGGACGTGGACAGACTCACGTCGACGGCACAATGGTAATTTCAATTAATAAATGAGACACGTCATGTGTCAAGTGTACAATATTTTGGGCAAACTATTTGATGAGTTCGTTATTTCTTTACAAAACAGATTTATTTTATATCGCAATTGCTTCTCGATACCAAAACATTTATTTCATGTATAATGATATATCGGTGATCGACCCAATTTGGCATCGTATTACCAGGAGGAGCCAGATTTTAATTTAAACTTCTCATTCTTTTAAATAAAGTTTTTAATTTTAATCCATGAGAAATGCAATGAAAATGTGTTGAAAGTCAGAAAAAGTATGAAAAAACTGGAAAATTCAGTCAAGTTTATGAACTATAAGAAAGAGTGAATTTAATTTTGAATTAGTGAATGTTATAAACGAACAAGTAATTTCTAAAACTATTGTGTAACAGCAAAATATCAATACCTTTTATCTAGAATATCTTATAAAATTTGTTTCAGGTACTTGAAGTAAAATGTACGTTTCGACATTTAAAAAATATGTAGAAGTGACTTATTTTTCAGCAAGGAAAAACTAAATCGTTATTTTAACTTTCAATGATACAATTTTGCGAACAAGTTTATAAGTTTCAGAAAAACAAAATATTCTAATAACTTTTTATCAATGTAAATTTGCTAATAAACCCATAACATACAATCGTCGATTCTTTTTTATTTTTTATTGGAATATTTATTACGGTTATTCGTAATAATTTTCGCTGTTAAAACTAACAATTTGTTTGACTCAGAAAATCTGTATTGGAAAAAAACGAAACGTAAGAAAACAGGCGCACAGCTGACATTCAACAGTTATCGTTTAATCCATTAAAAATCGTTAAATTTATTTATAGTTCTTAAAGTTAAGATATAATCTAAATATAACTGAATAGTAGTAGTGATTAAGAGCAAGGAAACATTAAGCTATGCCCTCTGTGAAGGTGAAATGGCACGTGCTGCCATTTTACGAATTATAATATCAAGAATTTCATTACATTCAGTCTATTTTTACTCTCTCATATACGTGAAATATAGTTATACGTCATATACGTCACATTTTCTCATATACGTCATATATTTTTACTTGTAATCGTGAAAAAAATTGGAATACGAGATTTTTGCGGAAATATCCATTTTGTTGACCCCTGATTCCAAAAAAGTGGTTTTTTGCCTAACGTCCGTCCGTCTGTGCGCAGCTATTCTGAGTAAATGGATGAATCAATTTAATTCACATTTCGTATTTACGTTATATTTTACTTGTTGTCGATGCACGTGCTCTGATTTTGTTTTTGCTTTAAAACACAGGGCACTTCACATGAAGCTCAAAGTACATTTTTGAATTGTTATCAAAAACTGGTCACACGATTGCTTAAATTTTCTGTAAGTAAAGTACAATTGGTATGCATTACATCCACATTAGCAGTATTTCGCTTGAAAGTTTGGTATAGACGCAGTAAAATAATTTATATCTGTTACATTCGCATTTGTTTACTATTTCAAGAACCTTGAATATTATTTAACATGGATGAAGCAGAGGTAGAGTAAATTAATATTCTGAATATTTATTTTACTTTGATATCTAAGAAAAGGTACCAACTAGTTTAATTATTGGCTTTGAGCCCGACGAAAATGTTATACTTCATTTGTTTTGTCGTATACGGAGGGTGTTTATTTTATAACATTACTTATCGTTTGAAAAATTATCTTGGATACGAGTTGTTGGTTTTTTGTTGTTGTTGTTGTTAGGAAGATTACGTGTGATTAATTTTTGTTTATTTTTCATGATTTTTTAAATTCAATGCTTTATAGCAGTTTCAACTGTTAAAAATAGTATTATTTTAAACAATATATTTTAACATTTACAGAATTCTTCGACGAGATAGATAAGGAGCGTTACTATAACAGGAAGTTAATAAAACAAACAGTATCACGTATCCGAAACCGAAATATTTAATAGATAAGATTAGTGTTTATTAATATAATTTTTAGATTTCAAATTGCAAAAAAATTAATTCTTTGGTTCCTTATCAAATTTTATAACAATATTTATGGTCTGCTGGCTTTGTTCTCACGTTAGTAATATCCTATTTATCTTTATATTTATTAATAAATATATCTTTCAAAATAGAATATAAATCTTGCTGATCTTATCTCCCAAAAAAACGAAAAAACAGAATTTGTATATTAGAGATTCCTTTATATAAATGATAGTAAAATATTTCTTTCATACACTTTTTAAATTGGGTAAAATGAAGACGATCATAATGTAGAGTAACATGAAAAAATCATCTCTCTCCTAATAGAATGCTTTAATGCCCCTCTCTAGTCCA
>NNCF01128401.1:0-46364 GCA_002313205.1 Laupala kohalensis
ACGGTGCTGAGACATGGACATTAACAAAAGGGGTATGTGAAAGATTGAAAATCTTTGAAAGGAAAATTCTCAGGAAAATCTATGGAGGGGTTAAGGAGAATTGTCAGTGGAGAGTACGGTATAATAACAAAATAGCGCAGTTGTACCAAGATACTGATGTTGTCACGTACATAAGAGTAAGTAGATTGAAATGGCTGGGTCATGTTAATAGGATGGATGAGAGCAGAACTGTAAAGAAGGTGGTAAATGGCCAACTGGATGGAGTGAGGACAAGAGGAAGACCAAGAAGTAGATGGTGGGATTGTGTGGAGGAAGATTTGAAGAAAGCCAGGATTATTAACTGGAAGTTGGCGTCAAAAGACAGGGAAAAATGGAGGAGGCTTGTCGAGGAGGNGAAATAAAATTAGACAATTAAATCACGATATTCCTTCAATGATTGAGGGGAATCAGAAATGAAAGGGAGCTGAACCTAATTTATTTATTATAGAAATGATTATTAAATTATTAATTAAATAAGAGTAATTAAAGAAGTTATAATAAATTAACATTATTAATCTTGAAATAATAAAAGTTGAAGATGCTAAAGTTTAAATTAAAAAATATTTTAAGAAGCTTCAGAAGATTTAGTGTTATAAATTTCAGTTAATAAAGGGATAAATGCTAATATATTAATTTCTAAACCTATTCATATTGTAATTCATGAATTAGCAAAAATTGTAGTAATTGTACCAAAAATTAATATTGTCAATAAAATTACTTTTGTAAAATCAAATTTTAAAAAGAAGTTAGTTCATCTATTATCGGGATATGAACCCAATAGCTTTTTTAGCTTACCTTTTTTAACAAGAAAGCATTTTTTTAAAGTTATGATTTTTAATAACAAAGAGAAAAAATATGATAATATTTTTGTATTTTTATTGTAATGTTTGAAGCTGAAGTATAAAATATTAAAAAATATTATCTTTTTTTTTCTTTGTCATTAATTTACAATACAGAAATTATGTTTCTGTATATAAGGCAGAGGCGGATTTAACGTTTCAGTGCACTCTTAACAATAAAAATAGTTCCCTACGTGTTATAAAATTGGTATTTAATAAAATTCATGAAGTTCCGTATGTGTTATAAAATTTGTAATTAATAAAGTTATTTCAGAAGAACGTATTATTATAAAACTATCGATTATTCGAAAAATATTGTTTATAAATCGTAACTATTAAATAACACTAAATTCGAGACTTATTATTCCAATAGAGGCCGTCCCTAGACAAGAGCATAGTGAGTATGTACAAAAAGATCCTTCTCTACCCGAAGGTAATCGGAGAAAAACCCGGGCCAGGATGGGGCTACAGAATTTATGTACACAACCGTGCCAAGGTTGAGTACATATATATTACACGCGCTTCTTCCTAAAAAGAACAGAAATAGTTAGCTATTTGTTATAGCACCAACAGAAAAGAAGAAATGGTTTTACCCCACCCCTACGGTACTTCAATTTACAACAAGACACTGTAACTTTCAGACATATTTGAAACGCTGACGACCACGTACTCTGGGGCTGTGACGTTTACGGAGTGAAAAGAGGGGAGGTTTTGAAGAAAATAATAGGGAGAAAGGACATACGCACAAAAGGACAAAGACACATATGACACATTTGAGGACTTTTTATCAAAATTAGACTATAATGCGGGCGATCAAGATGGTAGATACTGTGCCTGCCTCCTCACGGACGAGGAAGGGTTAACATGTGCGAACACACTAACGTAATACAAGGACGAACATTACTAGAGGATGTCGCGGGACATGGTGAACATTTTTATGAAGTAACTATATAACAGAGTAATATGCTCTGTACGATACCAATGTACGCGCAAATAACGCGAAAAAAAACCTACAGAATATTTAACAAATATTATTTTTCTACGTTACCTGAAAACCACAAACAAATTTTGTAACAGTTATTTACTCACACAAAATCGTTCCGTCGCGAGTGTGGACTCATAAGCACGCTCCAAAGTTTCGAACCGTCATCGCCATATATCACAGCGACATATCACGCCGAGCGACGGGGTTCTCGAAGTGCTGCGTGCAACGAGGCTCCGCCTCTCGACCGATGAAGGTTTGCTCTGCGTTTCCGGTCTACGCTCGACCCCCAGGGCGGGGAAGTGTCCTCTGAAAATACCAAGCTTCATGTGGAAGACTCGGACTTTTTCAGGAGACACGTGGTCCATACTCATCTTAGTACCCCTTGACCAGCTCTGCAAGTCAGTCGAATCACAGAGATGTATAATTGTTTTCTTTATTTTTATTTAATTATTTTAAACACAACAATGTGAATAATAACGAAGAAAAAACACGATTTAATTTGTATTTATCAGTAAGTTAAATAGTACAAACAACTTGGGAATTCCCTTATCTCGTTTGAAATACATGAGACTCTGCTCTCATAGTGACTGTTTGGTGATGTAAGCATCTCAACTCAGAAAAAAGTGAAATATCTTCCTCAAATGTCCGGTGACCTATAGATAAAAATTATGTAAAATACTACGGAAAATTTACTACAAATCAAAGTAATCCTCCATCACTTTCGTGATTCTAAAGTTGGTCTTTTTTTAAAAAATAAGTGGTTCCTCCATAAGACGCAATGTATTACACCATCAATTATTATTGCAATTATTTCATTTAAATGACCGGTGAGGTATGTTTTTCAAGTTGAAATCACAATAAAGAGTACATGTTGCCCTGTTTATTTATGCTGATATCTGATATTTTTGTGATCTAATTCTACCTACCCTAGTACTGCCTTAAGGAGAATGTGCATTTCTTGATTCACTCAATCTGTACAGCGCGGTAAAATTAGCGGTGCACATACTTCTCACCATAACTTCTAAGTTTTGAGACGAATTATGAAGAAATTTTGCTACGAGATACCCTCATATATTTACTAAAGACTTCCGGAACGACAAGTTCCAGTGCCACATCTCTGCTCTCTTGGAAGGTGGGTCAAAGGGTGAAAATTTCCCGAACATCGAGCAATATTTTTTAATGTTAGGGAGGGCTAATCTCGTAGTACTGACTCTTAAGTCTGCTCGAGAGATGAAAAAATCACCCGTCTTTGAAAACCATCCTAATCCCAATTACTCATTAGGTAGAGCGAGGGGCTTGATGCATTTATGAAATGTTCTCTTCGATAATCAAATATTAAATATTAGGGTAACTGCTAATAACATTAAATGACTGTGAATACGTCACAAAGCCCATTCATAGTTGGACACAAAAATCCTTTGTATAATTTTTAAAAGTTAACATTTGATGATATTCCCTTTTTCTCCTGCCACGCTCAATCGTCTGCCAAAATAATGTATTATTACAAAGATAATTTTCTATTTCTTTGAGGAATTGTAATTTTATATTTTTTAAATCTACTATTTGTAGAAAGTTTGGTTAATGGAAATAGTAGAATTTAATGAAGAATCACGCAACAAACCCTCACTAAATCTCTAGCAACTGCTTCCTACGTATGTTTACCCCTACGTAAACCTGTTTCGGCCACAATACTTTATTATCAACTTGATAATTAGGGATAATTGCGCGATAACGCAGCAAAACATTCGAGATTATTGTAATATCGCCAACATTGTTTTCAAAGAGATTTTACAGATTATTTTCAACCCTCATTTTGTGCGTATAGAACTTTTGTAAATTACATTTTCAACCATATTATGCTGTTTTCCGAGAGGTTTTGTACATTATATTGACAAATCATTCGTGAATTATCTCTTCCTACAATATTTTGTGAAATATACTAATTCATTTCTCTAGAATTTTGCATCAAGCGATCCATAATCGGAAAAATAAACCTTAGACATACTACGAATGTTCACTATTGAACATAACCTTATTTTCCTGATTTTACCACGGAACCCCTCATTTCCTGTAAATTTTTGCGGATAGCGGAATTCTTACACAGACTATCTATTATCTTAATTATATCTTATTCAAATATTATTAAATATCTAATATAATCTTATTCATGTATTTTGTTCTAGAGAATATACTGATACCGTACTACTCTCCCCCTTCCCGTTTCGAATAGCGCAACGTATAATAATATAAGATTGTCGCGATACGATCACAAAGTGGATTGATAGAGACTGCTGTTCTTTTAACTTTCTCTCCGCCTGGGGTCCTAGTCTCAGATAGATATTTGTAACGGACTGACCGCACGAGTTCTAAAACCACAAAGCAAATCTCTTCCTGCTGCTCCCTATTGTGATGTTTCATTCGAGACGCGAGCGTTCCAGTACAAAAGCGGTCAGGCAACCGTAAAACAGGCTGCGATGTGCGATAAATATTTACCTACACATTTCAGGCAAATACTGTTATACCTTGGTTTTCGTCGACTATCCGTCCGAAAATAATTCGTTTGAGTTGGCAAAGATTAATCCATAATAATAATAATAATTTATCACTTTCGATATTTCTATATATAGTACAAACAATTAAGGTCAGACAAGTATTATTTGACGATTTACAATAAGCATATTAAGATTTTTTAGAAGAAATTAGGATAAAATGAAAATTAAAGTCTGTTTTTCTATAAAATGTAGTATTTTTTATGATATTTCTTGTTTGAGTCTAAAGCATATCTTGTTTGTTTGCTTTTTTGAGATCATGCCAATCTAGAGAAGGTATTTCTTCTTCAATAGTATTTGACATGTTAACCGAACCGAATATTCATTGTGAAATAATAATACTCAAGAAGAATGAAAAATCTTCAATAGTAGCATTTTGATGCAATAAATCGTACTGCAGAGACCCGCTTGCCGAAGTGGTAATTTTGGATGGCAAGTTGAATGCTAATTTTTTATTTCCAATCGCGCTAACCATCCATTCATGCTTTGTTTCAAGTGTTTTATTAGTATGTGAACCGGAGGAGAATATATCTCGTGCCTTATAGGATTGTCCTTTCTATGGAAATGAGAGAGCTAGGTATATAGATCTCATAAAGGAAGAAAATATGAGTATGAGAAATATGAAGCAATTGATCGCAACGAAAGAAAGGTATGAAAATTTCAATGTGTTATAAAATTAGGGATACTACATGACTTTATCAGAGAAGAACATGAAAAATAAGGGACGAAAAAGAATGACAAGTTCGCCGTGGCGAAGCAGTGGAAGCAGGTTGATATAGTGGCGCTGGCAGGAAGATGGTAAAACAAGAGAAAGAAAGTAAATTTAAAAACAGCTCTGTAATAGCTTTATATGCAAACAGAGCAGTCAAATTGACTTTTGACTGTAATAAAATGAAAAAAAAAGTGTTTATTTATTGTCACAGTTTAGTTGTGGCGGAATAAAGATATAATTATAAAGAAAGAAATAGATAAACGAAAAAGTGGAAAGGGTAGGGAAGTACTGAAGAACGTGCCTCTATTTTCAGATGTTTTAGGACATCCAATTGAGGTAGTGCATCCACCTAAAACCAAGCAGATAATAATGCATGTGTTGAAAATATAATGCTAGCGAAGAGGCAAGTGCGTGGTTCGTTCAAATATACTTGTCCTTGTCCCCGTCGTCACGCTAAGTATGCTAACGATGGGATGTCTTTCCGTAGGGACTCCACTGCACGTCAACCACTTATCGGCGACCTCAACCACAGACAGCCGCTCGCTCTGATAAACAGGAGGTAATCACTGGTTCACATATTTTGGTGAAGAGCTTGGTCTACGTAAGGCTTTTGTATGAGTTCGTTGGTGTCACTGGTTATCGACGGTGTATGAAAAAACATCGGAAACTTCGAACTGTGAGGTTAATCTGTCCGATTTCCTTTTTTTGTTAAAAAATCAAGTAATTTCAATACTTATAACTATTTTCCTCAAAAACAATAATAAATAACATATTTAATCACCCTTTTAATGTGAATAGACACTATTCTCCGGCGATCCCCTCGAAAAAAGGTGTTTTAATAATAATAGCCAATTTCTCAAATCAAAGAGAGTAATCAGATATATATTGTAAGAGCACTGTACGGATCAAAAACCATTTCTGTACTTTTCTCATTAATACCCCACAGGAGGTGTGATTTTTTTTATTACCGTCTACAGAAAATTGTTATAAATAAACGGAAACAAATCAAATCAAAAACTTCACGTAGAGGAATTCTTAATGGAAAATTAAATGGACAGAAAAAATTAAGTTCTGTGAAAAGTGTAAAAGAATGAACTTCAGTCCATGTTAGAAAAACTGAAAAAATCTTTTAGACATATTAAATAATTTCAATAAAAATAATACAAAACAGTGTCCGATACATCAAAATTGTTTTCTGATTTGTAACAATTCGTAAATTAAAAATGTTCATTATGTATTTACTGTAATAAAAAAATGATAAAAATTACTTGTTACGTATTTATGCCTTTTCAGTCATTTTTTGGTTATCCGCGGAATCGGGTTATCCGCTGCTGTCGCACTGCTCAATTTCGCGAATAATTTGGAATTGACTCCATATAATTTGTTTATTTGAACAGTCATTACTGTTCATTATTTTTAACTTACGACAACATCGAGGTCATTCCGAATGTGTTAACAATTCTGAAATGGAACAGAGAAAATCGGAGATAAGAACTTGAGCTTAAGGCACTGTAAGCTATATTTATCCGACCCTGAACTCAGCTGGAAAGTAAAAGCGACGTTGGAGAACGGGTCATTCACGTCCTCCTCTCTAAAGCACTTAAGAGTAGCTCAGCAAATTTGTTCTACAAATTTCAAGAATTGGGGCTCGATCTATGCATTGCAACATCGAGGAAATTTTTTTCCTTTGGGTGATACGTTCTGTTCTCATTAAATCCTCTCAATTTGTGAAAAACAAGAAGAAGAAAAAATGGAAACTTCAACATCTTGTTAAGCGAAAGTTACAGTTAAAAGAATGTGTTTGTTTCATAAGTGAATGGAGGATTGGGTTAGAACGTAAGGTGTGTTAGTTATAAATAGTTTCTAATTTCAATTTAACGTTGTTCCTACGAACAATGTGAAGAGGTTTCAAATATTTTCTGGAATTTACAGCCTTTGAAACGACACTGAATAGACAGCTCTAAAAGTGACAAATCATACCTGAAAATCGAAGAAGACATCAAATTGCCGATTTTTAAGTGGTGTTTTTACAAATTTACAGAGTAGTTTATGCATTTTAATTGGTTGAAGGACCATTCATGTTGTGGTAAATGTTCAGTAGGCTTTCACTCTGGTTTCGTACTAGAAGATCTTTCAGGATAACCATCTCGGAAACAAGAATGTCAATTCAATTTGAAACTCTGCTTCCCTGAATTTATTCTCTCAAATTTTTAAAATAATCGAAACTTAATATTTTAGTAATCGACTACGCATTATGTATCATGTTTCCCCAGATACTACAGGTCAAACCCATTACATTAATAATAAAGAATAAATTGCTATTAGAAGATTTTAAAACCAAAAATAGGCAAAATATTACTTCGTCAGTAATAGGTAATGTGTATTATTTATTTAATATTAGTTCAAATAGATAAAGAAATATTTCCAAATTTACCTGTGTATGTACACGCTTTGTAATGCAACCATTCAGCCGTCACGGAGAAAACGCAAAAGGTCAGCAGATCTGCTACCGTTATGATGTAAGTGAATAAGAGAACAGAAATGCCTCAGCTAACGAAGAATCACATTCATTAGGCGAAATATCTTGAATCCCAACGTGATTTCCTATAAGTAATCAATGAAAATCGTTCTGGATGTAGCTCACTGTTTGCAGATAATTTTCATAAAATAATTTGAACTTTTGAAACCTGGTCAGTGTTATTAAGTTACTTTGTCATGCACTTTTCAACTAGAGAGAGTTGTTTTATTTGACGATTTTGTTTTATTTTATTCAATTTTTTTTTTAATGTTGGACTGCTACGAAGGTATTTATTAAGGTAAATTTAAACTGGTTCGTTAAGAGCTTTCTGCTTTAATATGACTGAGTTAAAATTATTACATTAATATAACTACTCCATTGAGACTTCAAATGTATATTTCTACCCGTGGTTGTATTTATGCTCATGTTCGTTCACATTTGCTGCTTTATTTTAGCACACGCGTCCACTAAAAATATGCTTCGCCAAATTCAAATTCGTTAACAGGGTTCGAAAAATAATCTCCGATAGTTGAAAAACACTTGAGTCGGTTTAGTCATTAGCCGATGTATCAGTATAATTTATTTGCAAAATGAGGGCAAATCTAAATGTAGCCTTGTTGGAGACTAAAACATACACTGTAAGAATCATTTTACAAAATATTACAGATAATAACAACTATAACCCATTTTTTAAGGAAAATTTAATTTATTAAGCAAACTTCTAACGGACAGTTCACAATAGTATTTATATGGTTCATTATAAAGTGGTTTAATATATTTAACAATTAATTTTTTTAAAGACCAAAAAATTATAAGGAGAGATCGAATGAAATGCATAAAAATGAAAAAGATCCGTATTTCAAGTTTTTTCCCCGAAATGGATTTTTATTTGTTTGAATAATAAATTCCAAAGAATGAAAATATATCAGACAATAAAACATTCAAAATATCAGAATAAGCGATGTCTGAAATATGCTGGTAATCGCGAACCGTGAATATTTTCACCCATGAAATGCGCGCTAACTCTCCGACAATCCACAAGGAACTTAGCTCAATGAACACGGAATAGAAAATAATTCCTTTGCTTTAGTTATCTTCATCTTATTAAGGAGCGTGAATCCTGTATTTGGCTCCGCTTCGTCAAGAACATTTTAAACTTAATGATGAAAACCGTTCGTTTTTTATTAC
The DNA here is from genome assembly GCA_002313205.1 of Laupala kohalensis. NCBI lineage: Eukaryota > Metazoa > Arthropoda > Insecta > Orthoptera > Trigonidiidae > Laupala > Laupala kohalensis. The sequence continues at coordinate 8,831 of NNCF01128401.1, forward strand.
TAAAAAAGGGCAATCGAAATATCAAAAATGAGCTTCAGAATATTTTCTTGGGTTTATTTAAATTTGATAACATTACATTTATTTTATTTGACTGTCGATGGTAAACAACAATTTCTTGAGACGTTTCAATAAAATTTTAATTCTACGAGTTCAAAAATAGTCTCGAAAACTTAAATATTTTTTCTTATAGTGTTGCTGAAATATCTTTAAAGAACTAGTCAATTCGTTTCAAAAATTATGTTTTATAAATTTGCAAAAAGCAAAATATCGTAGATTTTAGTCCACTCAAATACTATTATTGTCATCCCGTATAGTTCATCAAGAATTCAGCACCAGACTCTTGAATAAGTAGTATCTTATTCCAAATTAAGGGAATTGATCTGTTCTTTAAATTGTGTTATTAGCAGCTGGTATTTCCCCATTTGCATTCGAAGACAAGACTGAACGTGAAAATGGATCCTTTTCCCAGCAAAATGGAGATAGTCGTGTCCATTTATCAATTTTCAACTGTGAGATTTCCTATGCCTCCTCAGGCCTTGACTTAACCCACGCAATAGTCTGTCACGAAACAAAGATGGAAAATCTAGTTACAATAAATTTATTGTCAAAAAAGAAGTTTTCCAGTAGATTTAAGAATACATTTTTTTAACAGAATGTTCACCAAGGAGTAAGTGCGAACAGAGATCATAAAAAATAATCTGGTTGTGAAGGATTTACGCCAAGTCTACAAAGGAGTAGTCCTTCCGATAATATGGTATATCTGTGGACATAGAGTACATCATACTTACCTCTTCAATATTATACAACCAATACAACGCATTGTTTGATTGCATGGAGTAGATGTTATGCGACTGTATCTACACCCGCATTACAGGTGCTGCTAGGAGAAATGCCATAGAATTTGAAAACATGAAATAACGAGTTATAGTACGAAAGGAGGGACAAGTAAAAATTGATGAGGAAAAAATATCTAAGCAGACATTGCAAATGGAATCAAAATTAATAATATCATACAAAAAAAAAAGATGGATAAAAAAAGAGGACGAGATGTTTAGAATTATATTCGGGATCCGACATGAATAAAAAACACAGAAAATGGTACAACCCTAGCAAAATAGTCTCTCATTTTGGAAATCAAAACAAATTTTGGAAATAATCTCTGAACATAGAAATTTTAACGCACATCTGCACAAAATAAAAATATGTATTTGTGTGTGCAACGAAGAAAGCAAAAAGAAGTTTCGAAAAAGGACCAACCCCTGAAATAACTTTGTTGAGTAAATCATGTAAAACACAAATAAATAAATAAACAAATAACAACCAGTAAGAACTCTAAAACCAGAAGGAATTATAAGTATGTAGTTAAATCGTCCTTCCTGCTTCTCGATTTGAAATTGTGACTTCTTTTTGTAAGTTTCCCAACTCGAACTATTCGTCGTAACGTTAATTCCCTATTTACGAATTGCAAGTATCAGCAAAAACGGAAAGATGATTCCTTTGAAAACCTATTTCGTTACACCAAGAAAAGAAGGAAAGATGCAACTTGGACATTCACTTTCAGATTTGTTCATGTGAATGTCAGAGGAAAAATTCAATGCGCAACATACGAAAGAAACAGTCGAGCACCTCCCTTGGTTGGAAATGCCTGAAGGAGCCGAGAAGCCTCCTGAATGAATAAGTACTAGAAACATTGGCATTGTCTAGACGCAACATCCGTCTTCAGGGTGAATGTCAGGGGAATAAACATGCAGCAGGTCTGCGACAGAAGACATACGCTGTGCGAAGCAGAAGTACAGGAACTAATAACTGTATGAACTTTATAATATGGACATTCGCGGATCTTTCTTCTTTTGTTTCTCATAAACTTTTATATTAAGAACATTTTATTTTATTTGTACCTAAAATCTATATTTTAATAAAAACTTGTATTACTAGCTGAACTCGAGCGAATACATTCGTACACTTAATAATAAGAAATATTGAGAGCGTTCTAATGTGTCAACCTTTGGTTACAACTTCAGACTTCCAGTGCAATATTTGACAAAAACTCTTTCCTGGGTTAAATACTTACATTTTTTCTTTACGAACTTTACGAACAACTTTCTTTACGAAAGAAAATACGGTGCAGTAAGTGGAAGATTTCCTAACACCTTGATGATCGTCAGAGAGGAAATACATTATGACAAAAAAACGTTTAGAAGATGCTTGTAGAACAGTTTTTGACAGGATTTTGGAGAAAGCGGTAATTAGGGGTATAGGTCGGTTGTTTCCAACTTGTGGAAAGGCTTCGCTGAGAAGAAAATAGTTGAGGTGTTCGCTCTTATATTGAATTATCTTAAATTTTTTGTTAATTTTAAATAATATTTTGCTCTACAGAAAACATGAAAATCGATGTCTTTTTAATGAGAAATTATATGTTCTGAGTCTTGAACATGGAAATAAAAATTTTAACAGCCAAATCGACAAAACTATAGGACAATGTAGGCACCCGCTAAGCACGACACAATCTGCTAAATAGTTCCCATTAATGTAGTTGCAGGTTTCGAAGCCTAATCTGTTACGAAAGTATTTTTCTGCGAGAAAAACGTCATTTCCAACGAATGATATGGACGGTATTGATAATGCAATAACTAAATCATTGAAGGAGTACGTACTTCATTTTCATCCCAGACACACAAAAAACAGTTACTTAAGCACCCATTGTTATTCTTACGCTGAACTCGGACGTAACGAAATGAAACGTATCTTTGACCTTATTCACAATGTGACAGTGATAATTTTGCTACAATCTGTTTTAACGTGAGACAATTTCAAATGATTTTTTTTAAATCTCCGGAGTTTTGGAATTAAAAAAAGATGAGCATGTATGTCGCTAAGGGTGGACATGAAATGGGGCGGACTCTATCTGTAGAAATATCAACAATTGTTTTTATACGATGAGTGGTTAGACAACTATTAAGTGTTATACCTTATTGACATTCTATTTATCAAATTTCTTGTAAGAACGTAATTGTGCCGTTAATTTGTTAAAACAGCTGGGAAGAGAATGATTAAAACACCTAGGCGACGCTGGAGCTAGCCAACGATGTTCAGCTAGTTGAAGGATGAAAGGTAAAGGCCTAAAATGCATATGTATAGATTGATTGAAGAAGGAAAACATCGACAATTTCAAACACTTCTATACAATAGAAACGACATAGTCGTCGTAGTACTGTCAGTTTTTCTCAGTTTCCTGACATTGGGAGATATTCAACTTCCCAAAATTCAGCTTCATGGTACACTATCTTCTGAAAAATGTCTGTTCGGTAAATAAAACAAATGAATAGAGTATATTGTTTCCCTTGGCAGAATTGGAAGAACAGCTGAATTATGATGCTAATCGCTTTCCGAAGCATTCGTCGTTTCGTTCGTATAATTATGCACCAATGAATATCAAGAGCGAACTGGAAACGTTCTTGCGTGAACTTAAGATTATATAATACTCAAAATTTCACTAAACATTCAACGACAGACAAAACTCGGGATTTGATATTCATACGACGTGAGCTTTTTGCAATCGCACTATCTTCAAATGTCGCGGACTCTCAGGGGTTCGCCAATTATGAAGTGGGGTTTAAAGAGGTCTATTATCTCAGTAAATTGAGAATATTTTTATCAAAACGGAGGTTTGCATTCTTTTGATAAGCTACATTCACCATACAACAATATTACTTGAATACCCTACAGAGTTGATTGGTGGTGGTCGATGAATGAACGATGGAAAACTGGTAAGAATTTGATGGCGTGAAACATTAACCTGTTCGGCCCTAAGTCGCCATCCTCATTGAGGGGTTTGCTAGGTTTTTACTCAATCGCTTAAGGTTTCCCGGGATGGTCCCTTGCTTTGATTTCCCAGACTTAAATGTAAATGTTACTCTCCTCTAATTCTTCTTCTGTATAAATTGTATTTTTTCTCTTTTCTTAGAGGTCAGATGGTAGAGCAGACCCTATGGTCTGAGTCCATGTCCATGACGTAATCAATATAACTATATAAATTATGACTTATGACCTGTTGTAAATTATGTTGATGTCAATAAAAGGTCGTAAGCCACTAAATGAAGACATTTTATTTTTATTACTATTATAAAAGTTACAAAGGTTACATTTATTATAAAGGTTATGATTTTGATCCGTAAATTTGTTGTATGGTGAATGTAACCGTGATTATGATGGGGGATGAGTATGTTAGTGGTGATTATAACAGTGGAGCTTGTGCCTACGGTAGTGATGTTATTAGTTGTTATGGTTATTATGGTGACAGTGATTACTGAGTTGGCACTGGTAGTGGTTGAGTTGCTGACGCTCTGGTGCGGGCAGGGTCTCTTGGCCTCGCTCAGAGCGACTGAGAGGTTTCCGGTCGCGTCACACCTCTGAGTGGCATGCGTGAAACTGCACGCACGCTTGTACAGTGATTCCCTCTTACTAAAGGAACGCCCTTGGTGTTAAGTCTTTTTCACACAGAGCTCATGGTTCTCCTCTTCTTCCTGAAGCGTAAGCATTAATGACGTCATTACTTGACATCTTAAATACAACTCCCAAGTGAACAGAAGATGTAAATAACTAGACAAAAGAGACAAGGGATATTAAAAAATGGAAACTATTACTGAGTTACCATTATTACAATAATCTGTTGTAATTAAATTGTATTATGTCCATGACGTAATCAATATAACTATATAAATTAGGACTTATGACATGTTGTAAATTATGTCATTGTCAATAAAAGGTCGTAAGTCATTAATTAATAATGTTTTAATTAAAATACAAAAAAGATATTTTAATGCATATTTCATACAGTTTCTAATGCATATTGGAATATTTCTAGTCTACATATGATACTACATTTTGCTCCGGTTGTATTTGTAATAAATGTAGTAGTTTTAATTTGGGATGGTCCCTTGTTTGCAGTCGCAGATATTTAATTTATTTTTTTAATGCGTGGATAGAAAAAATAAATGAAGTGCTATTAAATGAATAAATTTTAATTCTTCAAAATTCTTGAGGGAGGAAAGACAATGTCTTGAACCATTCACGGTCATTGAACAGGAGATATTCGTGGTCCACGATTATACTAATTAAAAAAAGAAAGTGTTCGTAAGCTATGTCAGTGTTAGAATAGGTTCTGTTTTAAAATAACTTTAAATGAAATAACAGAATGATGATGTATTCCACATAAATGCCAAACAACCCGAGGTTCTACTTTTACGATGTGCCAGAAGTTGTAAAGGAACCTATTGATTATGCAACCTGCTTTACACCTATGAAGTCGAGATGACAATGGCGCGTAGCTTTAAACCGCAACAAATCATATACACTTAGAGTTAGGAAGTTTCGTATTCTAAAAAGACCTTTCATTCTAACGACAAAGCTTTTCTTGTACTAAGCACTTTCACTGAGCAAAAATCTCCCCACTACAACAGAATTCCCAGCATGAAAGGCATGTCTACGAAATTAAATACATGTTCTTGCCTACAGCACAGTCATCTATTTGTCCAAACGTTGTGGTTGCCTATTAAAGAAAATACTCAGCTAAAAAAAAGCATGATATTACATTATTCCCGTATCCTGTCAGGAAGTGACGCAGCAGTTACATGCAGATGACAATATTTTTCATTGATTTGTTAATGGATTTTAAGCAAGCTGTGAGTAGTGAGAAAATTAGATAGGTATAAATTTTATAATGTAGGCAAGAAAGTTATAACATACCAAACTCTGACATTTATTGAAACAAAACAAAAATAGAATTTAGTTATGCTCTATTTCTTCAGACGAGTAAGTTTCCTTCCTCGTTATCTTATACGGGTATACAATTTTTTACAAGAAATATAATAAAGTGGAGGTACCTTGATTCTAATGAATGTTTTCTTTTTCATAGAATACGCGGTAAAATATAATACGGTGATCAGGCTCTGGTTTGGAAATAATTATAGTATAAGTTTTCAGAACGCGATATATAATGGGTGCAATTCCTTAGTCAGATTACAAAGGAATTATATAACAAAATAAATGACTGAAGGATGTCAACGAATTTCCTGTTTCTTTGTACCACAAGGTTACGTATGTTTCATCTGATTATCCCAAGGGTAATATAACTTCAAACGAAAATTATCCTCATTTCTATAACAAATAGTCCGCCTACGCCGATCGCATTTCGAAGGACTAGTCCTCCACTCCTTACGTGTATCGTATCAAGGAGATAGCCACATCCTTCCAGACTGAGGAAACCCAAACACTCCGTCACTGACTAGCCAATGCCCGTGCTCGCCCATTCTACTTCTCTTCGCGGTCCTTCCTCCCTCCCACTCTTCGAGTCAGATGCAAGAACGATCATTTCCCCTCCTTTCTCTCCACTCCGCTTCAACAACACGAATGAGAATTCCAAACTCGCCCAGTCAAGGACGAACTGAACACTCGAAAAGGGAAATATAAACAGCGGACGAACTTCTACCGGGAACGCTCCGTTCTCGTCCGGCACGCAAGCGACACGCCTGTTCCTGAAGACCGCGCATACCAATTCGCGAGGTGCAACGGTGAAGTGTCAGTGCAAACAATCCCGCACCCGCCAGCCGTTACTCCGCAGACGTCCGTTCGACCATCGCTATGGTTCGCGCGCTTACCCTTGCCGCCGCCGTCGTGTGTCTGGTGCTGGTAACGACGCTCGTCCCGATCGGCACCGATGCGACGCCGTGGTTCGACCTCTTCGTCGGGGGCCAGCAGCGCCCACGGTCTTACTATCCCTACCGGGCGCCGCCGCAGAATTCTGGCAGTCGCTCGGGAAGAGACAGGTTCAAATCCATCTGCCGCACCATTAACCCGGATAACTACGCTTTCCCGGGGCGCGTGCCGTACCCTTCAGCGCCACTGTGTCCGTATTAGCAGATATAGACTGATCGACAGTGTGCAGTGTTGTCTGTGATATAGCGAGGGACTAAGTGAAGTTTATGCGATGACGACTCCAACTGTAAGTGACGTTACCGAGGTGTTAATTGAAAGTTACGTACAATGTTGAACAAATAATAACCAAAATGATACCATTCAGTGTTCAACGATGTTAAGAATCTAAGTGATAAATGTTACGGACTTGCTTAAATTGTTATAACACTTAAATATTTTTATTTTCATGATTCATAACAATTCATACGTTTCAAAAACGTGATCCGCATATTTAACATAAAATGACTTACAAAAGTAATTGCATTTTGTTGAAGATATATTTTGTTTTATTTATCTGGACCGTCGACAGGCAAGAACCCGCGACGCTCGATCACGCGATTCGCAGAGGGACCCGGCTCTTAAAAAATTGTATATTCTTTCGAAAACAAGTTTGTTTGTTTTTTTTTTTTTTTTTTTGCTTTCTTACAAACACACACCAGATGTAGGTTTATGTTTGCTTGTGTTATGATTTTGGGAAGGTCTGCTGTCAATTTTTTGCGATAAAAAATTCACACAAATTATTTCAGGGAAGTGAAGAGGTGGGGAGTTCTGGAAGAGTTGAAATGTAATGAACTGTGACACATTCTTTCCTTATTATTGCATTCTGTACACATTAAGTGAAATGTGATTTACCCCAGGGGAAGGATCACTGATTCAATCCCATCCTGAAAATTTTAAAAATTCATTCTGAAAACCAAGAAACTAGAAATAAAACTAATTTCTTAAAAATAAATTTCAATTTAGTAAATCATACTTGAATTTCGATTATGAAAGGTTGAACAATAACATATCTCAGGCAAAATGCAATAACTAAGTTTTCATTTAAATAAATGGCAATTCTATTTGCATATACAAATATACTTCTGGTGCCATCAGCATTGATAATTATAAGGAATTTTTCATAAGAAAACTATACACTTATTGTAATTTCTCTTAATTTTGAATAACTTTAAAAAAATAATTAATAGCAAGTGTAAAATAAAAAATATTCTTAATGAATCATATTACAAGAATGTTGTCAACTAAAAAGAAACAAACTTTCAAACTTCTGTAGTAATAGTAGTTGAAGACTTACTATGGTAAGAACTATTAAAACCCATCTAGTCATAAGAATAATCACACAGCTTTTTGATTTTATAAACTCTAGAGTATGTCATGTACTTCAATGAAAATGTTCTTTCTAATAAATATGATAAAATTTTCCCAATATAATTACTTAATGTGAGCTTTTTTTAAATAAATAAGATCGTAAATGGTGATCAAATGAAATTATGCATTTCTCTTGGAGAAAAGTTCATGTTTTATGAGCATATTTTACAAACATCAAGATAAAAAAAGCAACTGCTATTGATGAAATTAGGAAGGTATCCATTTGATAAATTTTATTTTCTTGACTACAATTTTTTTTTCATCCTACATAGAATAGCCACATCTCAAGCTCCAAATTTCACGACACCTGTCAATTTATCAGGAGTGGGAGAAAGAGTACTACATTGAATGGATCCAGCAAAAATTTCTTTTCTAATTTACTCTAATTTCACACAAATTATTTTGAAATATTGCAACTTACTATGTTATGTTTTGAATAAAAGAAAACCCCAATTAGGTGAAATTAGATGACAGTAGCCTACAGAGGTAGTACAATTACTTTCTTGTACGCAAAGAACAGAGAACTATACTTCAGGTATGGTTATTGGTAGGGCCAGGCTTTTGTGTAGGGGCAGGATTTAGCCTATGTTGAGCACCAGAGGGCAGCAATAACAAAGGGTAAGTATGAATCTGTTCAAACAAGGGAATTCAAGATTTGAAGTAAGAAATAAAACCAATGTTAAAATAATTTGTTGCCAAATTTGTGCTACTGATGCAAAATTTACAAATTTAAAGGAGGATATCTTAAATACGACTATGAAAGAAGAACAAAGAGAACATCATTATGAGCTGACTGACTGATTTCACTGATGAGACACGTTTTTGTAGATGTCCTGACATTATTGGAGGGAGTTACACTAATTTAAATCAACTGGAATATACATGTTTCTGTGTATAAAACAAACCATATTTTTCTTCAAGAAAAAGTTTGAGTAGCAAAACTTATTTTATGCTGGTAGCAAATAGCTCGGCATAACAGACGGCCATCATATCACCAAAAGGAATTTTTATAATAATTGATCAGAATGACAGATTGACAATATCAATTCTTTACTGTGCTTGATCAGTTTTATGACAGACCTCATCATACGATAAAGAAAATTTAAAATACCAAGATTTCAGAGAAAAGTACATTATAAAATTACAAGTCAGGCATCCATATGAAATTTGGAAGTTCCTCACTAAAATTTCATTGGCCTCACAAACAAAGTTTTTAACGGCAACTCTAATCTAATAAAGTATTAAATGTGGGGGCTAATTGGAAAGTAATAGCCATAATTGTGTAGAATTAGTAGTAGAGAAAACCCATTCCTTGCTAGAGCGGCATGTTCGGTCAGCTGTTCGGCATGTTCCATCAGCTGTGCAAGTGTGAGGATCGTATTGTCGTGAATTCACTCAATAGAACCTCATCACATGAGAGCAGCATTATAGAATCCAGCAAAGTGTGGGGTTCCAAGGGAATGTTGCTTTTTTTTTGACAGTAAATTATTTACAATATGGAACAACTATCACTCATGATTTTAACTCACAACTTCTGAGTACCTACTCATGGAAGAGTGTTTGCAACGCCAACAGCCAGGTGAAAATTGCAACAGACCAGGACTCGAAGGAGGTCCTGGGTTTGAGTCCCGGTCCATAGCAATTTTCACCTGACTGTTTATATCACTCATATCTACAGAGATTCTTTGAAAAATAAAACAAAATATAAAGCCAAATAAAATAAATATCATGGTCCGCTGAGGTATTGTGTTTTTGTAAATTAAACCTTGCAAATTTGCCCTAAAGAACAATGTAGACAAAGACAAGATTTTCGAACAAGACCAAACAGGACACATTACCACATGAACAATAGGCTCAATCTCAGAAATTTTCTGATGATAATCCTTAAAATGCAATGATACGTACATTCCTGGGCGACACAATTCTATGAAGAGTGAAATGCAATGACACAAACACAAAATCAAATTTTGAGTAAGTGGAGAAATAAAAGAAATACTGTGCTTTTAAAGTGTAGGGAATAGAATATTTGTACCTGTGCAGGTTTTTAGTTTATAGGCAAACTGAGGTTACCTTCCAAACAACCCTCATATCAATTGAGTGATTCATATCCTAAAACAGCTAAATTATATAAAATACAAGACAAAGAGTAAATATCCAAAAATTAATAATATTGGACCCATCAAAAAGTAAATCAAACATTAGATTTTGTAAAAATTGTTGTATTAAGTTGTATTTTTTACAAGGCTGTTTCACACACACATTTGATGACAAGAACCTTATTACACACAAAGGTACAATCTATTATACTCGCACACAAAGATACCAATTTCCTAAATTATGCTAAATTCACTTTATAATGGTAAAAATAACAATATTTGGTCTTACATCTTTACGAGACATAATTACAATTATGATATAAATAAAATATCACAGATTATAGTAATCAAAACAGAAACTTTGTATCAAAGTTCAATATAACTACACTGAAAAATTGTAAACATCACATTCTTACACACTTGCATAACAAGAGATTTATGTACATGTTAATTAAATAATAAAAAATACAAAAAAACTGGCTTCTCCTCTTCCTCAGCTATGAACATCATGTATTCACAAAACTACTTTTGCCCACAAAATATAACACTTCACACAGATGACTCGATTTACAACTGTACAGGTGAAATGTATTTCTCTCATACTAATTATTAAAGATATAAAATTGCTTTTGAAAACAAAACAATAATACTCCAAATAAGATTTTAAGTAATCTTGTACTGTAATATTCCATTCAATGGAAATGAGTGAACATTACTTCCACACCTTTATCACGCCATCCCGAGAACCAGAAAGAAGAAAACATTGAGATGCCTGGCAGATGGTGAGGGCACTTATCCAGTCATGGTGACCTGGTTGTGGTTGTTCAGGACCTGGTCGAGGTGTCTCCTCTCTTTGAGAGCCAATGCTGCTTTGTCCACTTCCAGCTCGTGACTTTACAGCAAGCTCTTGGATCACATTTGTGCCATCAATGAATCTAGACCTACAAAGAGAGCAAAATTCATGCAGAAAACTCAACCAGAAGAATAAATTACATCCAACATTTATTGTACAAAAATCTGTAAGGTTTCTAATTGGGGATATTCTCCTACTATAGACAAATATCGTTCCTGTTCCTTATGTTCCTCAGAAATCCAATTCTTATCTACCTACATCTGTGGGTTGTTATTTTGGTCATTCCTATGTATAAATATTTGATGCATTTATATTGTTAATTTTAAGGTATTAAACATGACTCTATGAAATTTAAAATACTTACAATGCCAAAACTCTTAGAATCTAACTCTATGCAACAATGATATCATAGTTTTTAATACATATTCTAGTGAATTTCACTAGTATCAAGTTTATGTGGCATTGTACTACATCTTCAGAAAATTTCTTCTTATCATGAACAAGAATAAATTATTTCTTTATTCTTCACAAGAACATATTACAAAACTGGAATGTTCTGGATTGCAATGTAGATAAGAAAATTATGTACAATAAGTTTTTTCCAACAAGTATATACAATAATGACTAACTGAGACACACACATTCCTCTGTGTAACATAAAGGTATATATTTTTAGTATATTAAAGTAATACTAATACAGTTCGCAATCTTACTAATACACACAATACTATATTAAAAACTATGCACCTTCCCAAATATTTTTTCAGGCAATTGTTGGCTGTATCTGTATTCTGTAAACACATGCAGATGGATAGGTTAATGTCATTCTGATTTTAAAATTCAAGGAAATAATAAAATTTCCTCTGTTCTGATTTAAAAGTTATAGAATCTGGATTAAAATTTTTAAAATATAACAGATGTAAGATTTAATTTAATATGTTCGTTAACTAGTGTAAATAATATTCTCTTGTCTGATCATTCTTTATTATCATACCAAAAATGATCTTTCTAATACTGATCTTTTCTTTTCTAGTGTATATAATAATTCCTAACAATTCCTGCACAAACCTTTTCGAATTTCAGAAAATTTTAGAAAAGATTGTGTTTTGAAGAATGTCTTGAGTCAAGAATAATAATTCTTTTTCTTATGTTAAGAATGCTTATCATCCCAAACTATAAACTGAAAATCAATTTACCTATTGGAAGTTTAAAAAAATATTTTAGTCATCTTATCTGTACTTCGAATCTATTCTATAGTGATGGTTGAGTATGTTCCACTTATAGAATCTGGATTAAAATTGGATTAATCTGGATTAGTATGTTCCAGAATTACATTTTAAAGTATTTCATTATTTGCATAATTTGAAAATAAAATATATATCTTGCCATCCCTACCCAAGGTGAACGAACCCTTTCCACGCACCCTTTAAAATGGGTTCTCGCACCCTTTCAAATGAGTGTGCACCCTTTTCAATGGGTTCACACACCCTTTAAGTTGAACATAATTATATGCGAATATTTTGTACTTCTTGTTATGGTAAAATAAATACTGTTTTTGGTTATGCTATAATACAAACAACAATATAAAGGATGCACAATTTCATGAAGAATTGTTTATCTAGTTTCTGGAATAAACAACACATGTAAAATTCTTTGTTATTAATTATCCTAACTCTTCTTCCTATTTGCATTAATTAAAGAACTCCCTTCTGCGAATCAGGATTTAATAAAGATTTTGAAATACACAAAAAACAGCTTTAAGCTTTCAAAATTTATACTTCATTCATCTAACATGATCGCATACCTCAGAAGTATCATTTGTCTTCTTGTAATAGTATTTTGTAAATCTATATTCACTACTAAACCTATATATGTCACCGTGGCGCAAGTGGTAGCGACACAACAGTTACCTTAGACTGATAGCTCGTATTTTCAAATCCGCCTGGGGTATACTATTTTGATTTCCTTTGGTGAATAATAATATGCCGCTTTATACGTTGGGACTGTTTTTAACGAGTTAATTAAATAATATCAATGTGTTTGATATATACATTATTCCCATGTGACCAATTTTCTCGATTTTCCTTCCACCCTATTAAATGGATGCATGAAAAAGACCCTTTTACCCATTACAATGGGTCCACCGAAAGGGTTCTGTTTGCCTTGGGTACCTCCCCAACTGGTCCATCTATGCTACTGACAATGCACGAATTCAACCCACTAACTTGGCTTATGGGTTTACTCTCCAACTCCTTGCTCAACCAGCAAAATCAAATCATGGCTTACAGAAATACTAGTAATGAGGTAAATTTGTGAAAAACATACTGGTATTGAACAGAGCCTGGAGTCAAGGAATCATTTGCTGCAGGTACTGCCAAGAAAGATTCAGTAGGTGAATACAAATCCCAGAACCGAATCCTCATATCACTTCCACCAGCAAATACAAAAGGTGAAACATCCACAGTTCCCCCATACATTGCACAAATACTATGTGCATTAACCTAGAAATCAAGATCAATATTATTAATGTTTTAAAAAATTAAATTAAATTATAATTGACAGCTTTCAAAATGTTCCAAGAATAACAGTAAATACAAGGAGTTTTAATACTGTCAGACAGATGTCTCCTTTACAGTTTGAAAAGATCAAGGCAGAAAATGATAATCGGGGAAAACAATTTCATAACATTTCATACATATTAAACTTAGAATTCCACATACAGCATAAATGATGAGGTCAGAATAATTGTTTGGGAAATGATTTTAAAAAGAAAATTGAAATAAGAAGTAGGATGTGAAACAAGTATATGTGAAAGTAGCCTAATATTGTCTTGTGTGTATAAAAATTAATAAAACAAAGCAATTGACAACAAAAGAAAGAAAACGTTTTTCAAGACATTACCTGAGTGTGAGACAGAGGAGGAGCAGTACTGGCCCATAGAACACTTTGTCGAAACTGAGTTTCCAAATTCCACATGGAAATTTCATTGTTACCTTGCACAGCTGAAAGAACCCACGAAGATTCTGTAGGATGCCTTACTAGCTGTCTGACTCTAGCACCTGTAAGACATGAGTGTCTCTAAGCAAACAATATGTAGTGCATACATGTAATATCAAATGTTCAAATTTGATAACAGATATGTTTGTATGCTGATTAAAAAATATAATACAGAAGAACAACACTTTTACATTTCCAAAATATGCATTTTCCTCTGATTAACACACTAGTTTTTTTGTCCTTTTCAATTTTCCAATGTTACTAATAAAATGTTCAACCTGTAAATTTATAAATTTATTTATTGTCAAAAAAACAGTACAAACTGCATATGACCACTTGGAGGACAATAAACTAATTTATTCTCTGGAAGCAAGCAAGGGACCATCCCATCAATTCCAATCAAGGGCCCTAAGGCAGAGGCGGATTCAAAAATTTCAGCAAAAATTCCTAGATAAGATTGAAAGTTGGCTGCGAGTTAAAATACTAATAGAATGTCAATATGTTTGTAATTTAACACCAAAAAATTTACATGTACATATTATTATCGAACTATAGATTATTCTGAGTATAGTGTTTAAAAATCATAAGAATTGAAATAACACTAAATTCATGATTTATTGTTACAATAAACACACCCCTAGACAAAACCTAGAGAACCTGTATAAGAAATCTGCTTCTACCCGAAGGAAAACTGGAGCAAAACCCGGGCCAGGATAAAACCTGTATTAAACCTGATTTTGTAATTTTAAAATTTTTGCAATTTGCTCTAATTTGAACCATTGTGAGTGACTTTTAAATGATGTCAGCCAGAGCCCTGAAATCTTTTACATGCAGATTGTGTTTTAGATACAGTTTGCAGTCAGTCACAAATATTGATAGAAATTGGCACAGTTCATTTCCAGTAGAAAGTTTGCACTGGAGCAAATGTAAGAGAAGAGTGAGTCTGGTTGAACTACAATAATATTGTAACAATATTTACTCCAAAAAGTTAACAAGAAACAAAATATTATTATTACCAGTGGGATGAACAATGGATGAAATAGGCAATTGAAATCGTAGATCCCAGCAAATATGGCATCCACTACTAGTACCTAGGGTAAGCCAACTTTGATGAGAATTCAAGCAAAAGGAAGTAATAACACCTGTAATACACAATCACATATTATTTGAGAAAAACATTAAAGAATTTTCTTAAAATTATGTTAGCTATACTTCAGTTACTAACCATTCTTCAAATCATTGTCAAGTTTCCAAGCAGTACCAGGAGAACGTAAATCCCAACCAACAATAGAACCATACATAGTTGCATACACAATAACAGACTGAGAGCCTGAAAATCAAGAAAATAAAACACAATGAAAATGGATTATTACTTTCAATGATATGAAATGGATAAAATGTTTCGTATCAGGATCAGATTAAAGTCAGAAACAAATGTCCAAAACAAACCATACACTGTGACATTCAAATGAAAATAAATCTGAAAATGTGAAATTTCAATACATTCGAAGTAAATTACTTTGGGAATTTGCATTGGAGTCACTACAATAAATTATTAAAACTAAAAGTATAAAAATTAATGTTTGTAAGTGATATTATATTTTCACTATCTCTCATAGTTTCTAAACATTTAATTCAAAAATGGTAGCATCAGATTGTCTGTCTTTAAGAACAAGTTGAAATCTATTCGGCATATGTCACGTGCAAAAGTGCTGCATCAGCTTTTAGATAGAAGTAAATAAGATTATACCCTGTCAGTTCCAAATAAGAAGACTCCTTTTTCTGGGAGGGGGTTGCGGGTTAGGGCATAGGAGTTGCATGCTACTCGCAAGTGACCTTTTTATTCTCTTATGGTCCCCCCATATTCAGTATAATTCTTGATAGACATGGGCACTTCCATATGTCATTTTCAGATATTATTGTACATTGTTTAGTAAACCTAAAGTACCTATCCAGCTGGACCCTAAAATGTTGAAGATGTCGTTTCCAAATTATGTGCTATCCCATGAAATAATCATAGGGACTCGCATATTTGTGACCAAAATACATTCTGTTTATTTAAAACCAATTGAAGTCCAATTTAAACCAAATGTTTATACAATTGCAAGAAATTTTTGTGCTTGATATCGTCTCATCCATAGCTATCACAGTAACCTCATCCACTAGAAGATTAATAATTCACACTAAGCGCACAAGATTTAAACAGATTTTAGCATTCAGAATATAACACCTTCATAACATTTTAGAAAACTTCCTTGCAGTATAACAAATTTATAGCCCAAGTACCCAGAGGAGGATTTAACAGAAGATGCACCAGTTCTGAAGGGTCTTGCTTTACGCAGTTCTGAACTTTAATATGCAGTTTTTTCTGTCGATACCAAGATGGCTTTCATAAGTGCAATTTTATTTCATAATTGGTGATAATCCGATAGTATGCATGTATTCTACAGTTGAAGTGATAATTTGTCATGTGAAACAAATTTTTGGTTTGGGAGGAATACTGTATTGGGAAGAATTTGTGTCAAATATCAGATTTTTGTACATCAGTTTTCCAAAACTTTTTGGGATAGCTCCAAGAGCTCTGTAAGTGCACATGCAAATACTCAAATTCTATAAAAAAGATTTAAAACAAGTCTTCATTTGACTTTCAGTTAATCACAGTAACTTTCCTCAAATTTAATCACAATACAGAAAAATTCAGAAAGTCATTTTAGAGTTTTTCAGTTTTGTATTATATGAGCGTAAGAAAAGAAATAACTCATCTATGATTTAATCAATATGACTGATTCAAGTAGTTTTCAACATGAGTTCAAACAGATTTTAATTTTAATAAGGTTATATTTGAGCTCTACAAGCATTGAAAATATGCATAAAATTACACATAAAGAAAATTATTATTCAGAAAGTTTTTAGTTTCCAAACAAATCATTTGTTTCCACTTTTCTTTTTCACATCTTGAATAGATCAATAAAATATTGTTTTCAAAATTTTGTATTCCAATTATGACTGTAAAGAAGTTTCTGATGTGAAAATGTAAATGAAACAAAGAGGTGATAAAGGAGAATAAATTGTATTTAAAAAATTATGAAAACAACAATGTAATAGTTTCATTCATTAGAGTATGTCTTTTGTATTTGCCCGTGTTACTCTGCATATAATGGACACTCAAATTTAGTTGAAAAATTATATATTCATTAATAGTAGGTTTTACTATATTTTATTAACTTTTAGGGATAAAAATTAAGTACAGAAAATTGTTGAAATAATAATAATAAGTGAACAGTATTGCGACAGACAATCACCACTTCAATCTTTGATCAACGATCGATGATGGTGGGACTTCACCCTCATTCTAAATGGAAACCGAACTGATCCATGTCGTCTAGGAGTGACCGATTGCTGTCACTGTGCTGACTGTGACACATGATTCTGTCAAGAAATAGAGATCATCTTCAACACACCAAAAGTTGGGAGATGGAAGAAGTCTCAATTAACTTCAAACAGCAAGATCTAAATTATGCTGAGGTAGAACCAAAGTCTGAGTGAATCTTAAGAGAAGAAGCTAAACTGCACCAGTTATCCTTTCATTATAATATCCCTATGATTATACTAATCAAAGCCAGCCATTTCACATGGAATTTTGATCAGCATTTCCTTCAAAAAGGGGGGGGGGACTATATTCAGGTAAATATAGTAAAATTACGATTTTTACCACAATCAAAATAGTTGATATCAACAGCACACCCATCTTCTTGTAGATCCAGCTGTCTAGACTGCAATACTGTCGTTTTGTTGCTGTTCACTTCAATTCTAAACCAAACAAAATCATACTCTTTAGGACAAATAGAGAAAAAAAACAGACAATCTTGTGAAAACAAATGATAGAAAATACCTCAAGACAAATATGCACCCATTCAGAGATGCAGCTGCCAAAGACTGATTGCCATCACATACAGTTAGCCCAATGAGAGGTCCGGCTTGAGGATTATGGGCTTGCCGTGAACGATTTGCAATGTTCCTCCCTTCCATTTTAGCACAATCCCAAATCTTAATACTTCCATCAGAAGAACAACTAGCAAATAAGGCACTTTTTGGGATGGAAACAATTCTAAAAAGAAAAAGAAATATTAAGAAATTTTTAGGACAGAAAAGAAAAGTTGTAATGATACAAGTGAAATATTCCTGAGTATAAAGATAATTTATACTTGAAGTCTTTATACAAATTTTAAATTTTGGTAAAAAATATATTTTATCAAATAAAATAAAACTTATAAAATACCTAAAATATAAACTTAATTTTGCTCATTATACATTACTGTCCAAGTTCAGATATAAAATTCTTCAATGCATAAAATTTTAAAAAATGAGAACAATATCAATAATTTAGAATTATTAATCTGTGTTTTGGCCATAACAAAAATAGAAATATTTTAGATTAACACTTCAAGTCTACAACTTTCTTATTTTTTATAACTCAAATATACAGAGAATGAGCACAGCATACATTATTTTCCAGTACACTTATTTACCTACAGCCAAGGTAGAAGTGATTTTTGGAAACCTAAACACAATGATGGGGACTTGGCTTGAGCCAAGCGGACAATGAATAGCTGTATGCATTGAAGTGGTTTAATTTTTGTTCAGTGAGTTTTAATTTATTTTTTTTCTTGATCATTGTTCAATCTCTTGTCCTGTTCGATTACATCTGCACATCAGCTTGCATGTCAGAAGCAGACTTGACTGTGCGCGGCAGTGAGGGGTATTGCACGTCACCCACCACCTAAGCAAGACAGTTACTTTTCAACGAAACTTCTGATACTACCCTACTAATGAAGCTTATTTCTCTCTTATTCTTAAAAATCTATCGGCGGCATTGCTGTTAATATGTTTAGGTCAGTAGATAATTTTGCTTGTGTAAGGTTGAGGAACTTTTCCACCAACAGTGGCTGCATACCTCACTCACACCTTAAAGTCATCTCCTCACATAAAACTCTTACTCCCATTTTATAAAACACTTTCAACTTATAACAGCACTCTCAGGAGTCCTTACTCCTACTTTCAACAACTATGGACTAAGAAAATATGATATGATGAAAACTTCTAGTTTCATAATTCTAAAGTAAGTTGCCCAAGTATTGGTATAAATACCTGTTTACAGCTCCTTTGTGTTCGTGCAAGTGAGCAACCAAGGATCCTCGAAGCTTCCACCCTGGAGGAGGAATGGGAGTCTCCCACATGGCAGGGTCGCACCATTCGTGTCCTTGCACAGCATTATTATACAACTCTTGTTTTCGTACTATTAGCTTTTTTAACTCCAAATGGCAAGGAGCACAACGATCTTCAAACAAAGAAAACAGGTGAGGCAAAACACAAGAGATACAAATAAATGAATCACAATAATCTTTGGCATCTTCAAACAACTAATATCACTACAATTACAAGATTATTTTTCATTTTCTAAGGGAAGCAAATAATACTTCATGAGTAGATAAAAAAACTCAAAAGGGAATTTAAAAAAATTTCACATCAAAGTGAAAGTAATTTGCATTATATATACCAAAGAATAATACGCTAACTTTATTTAATAGTTTTACAACTTTATTTAACAGTTTGCATCAGCTGAAATGTGGAAAAATTACCTCAAAGCTGTTACTGTAAGGTTAACACTACAAAGTAGTTCTAAGTTCCTTAACACTATTAAAATAAATTCAAATTTATAGGTTTTCAGATATAATTCAATATTTTACATAATACTTGCAGAACAAAAGGTCGGGTATAATCTTATAGTTCCCCCTTTTTTATCGAAAAAATCTCCCTAAAATCCTGGGGGGAACTATATTAGGAGTATAGGGCGGGGAAACTGCTAATTCAAAGTTTCGTGGGTGATAACGAGTTAAGCGAACACAAAACGTATACGTAACGTAACACAAAGAACATCGATCGATGATGGTGGGATTTGACGTTCATTCGAAATAGAAACCGAACTGGTCCACGTCGTCTAGGAATGACCGACTGCCGTCACCGTGCCGACCGTGACACACTATTTCTTCGAGAGACGGGGATCTTCTTCGAAACAACGAAAGTTGGGTGATCAAAGATACTTCGACGCTAACATCAAACTGAGAATTCTAAATAATGCTCAGACACACAGAAATAAAGCAGCGGCACGAGAATTCGAAGTAGAGCCGAAGTCCGCGTGTATCTGGCGATGTCAAGAGGAGAAGTTGAACTGCATCAGTTAGCTTTTCAAGTATTTTTGATTATACTTACCAGAACCAACCATTTCACATGGAATTTTGAATGAGAATTTCCCTTCAGAAAGACTTTTTAGAAAATTGATTTTACTCAACTTCTTATTCTAAATTTTGCCTCAAAATAAGAGGGGGGGGACTATATTTGGGTAAATACGGTACTTGCTCAGATACATGGAAAATCTTAGAATACTGGATTTCTAATAACAGGAACAAGCTCCCATTAGAGATTCACTCCACTGACACCCTCAACAATTCAACAAAGAAAATAGAAAGGTAACCCTCACAGTAAACAAATAACTAAATTGAACATTTGTCTGCAATTTACGACAGACCTGCAAGTTTTATGTTGTTTATCAAATGCAAGTTTTATTATCTGAATTTGAGAGCCAATTTGTGAGTAATTGTAAGTATTTTGTAATTTTGTAAGAATTTGTAAGTAATTGGGCTATGTCTGTATATTCTGAATTAAAAAAATACAACAAAATGCTCTCTCTTCAATGAGAATTTTGCAAAATAACACAAACTTACATTGAATATAAGATCGTTCATGAAGGCTGTGATCTGTGTCCAAACTATACTGGGGTGAAGTATGGATGTCACTGACAAGGCTCCCTCCAGTAGGAGATCTAAAATAAAGAACATTTGAATAAAGAAACCTTTAAGATGCAACAACACAAAAACATTTAAGCCACACTTCTGAAAAGAAAAAAAATTAAAATGTGTTCAAAACCTACATACATGCAAAGTCACAATCATGCACACACACAAAACACACATTAACGTCTACACTCACATACTACTCCCATCAGAAAGACGGGACGGACTCTGAATGTCCGAAGAGCCAAACATTGAATGCCATTCTTCATTCATTGCAACATGAGTTTCACAAGGAGGACATTTTTTAGGAATTTTCTTTCTGTACAGTAAAAGCTTTAAAATAATTTCACATTTTTATACAGAATTTTACAGCATATTTGCATTAGGGAATCTCACCTATTAACTCCTGACATGGTGAGTTCAGGTTTGCTTCCAACACCAGTATTAAGAGGAACAGAAAAGTGTTGGGGTGTATTTCTCAATATGCACAGGTCAATCTGTAAGAAAACTGAATAGGTGAAATCATCTGGACAGAAAATGGATGGATTATCATTAAGTGCATGTTTTAAGCACTCCTAAGTGATGTAGTAAATAAAATTCATTAATTTTCCCTACTTAAGAAACTCTTACTTTTCCATTTGGTAATTTATTATCTACAAGTTTTGCTTCCACACTACTTCGATGACGATGGATTTTCCTTAGATGAGGAGCCATTGCTATAAGTTGATCTTCAACAGTGTCATCCATTCCTTCAGAAGACAAGCGACGAAAAAGCTGAAAAATAGACAGTTGAATTTTCTATAATAATGTATAGTGATGCAACAGTTCACTTGTCATAGATTTTAAGTGTGACACTGTAACACGCTTCTTAGAAATGTATAAAATATATCTTACAAATATATAAACCCTCAAAAATGAGGAAATAGTGAATGATAGAATCCAGTGTATAGTTTTACAAAAAAAGCAACAAAAAAAAAATTGGAAAATGTGGAACATCCCAACAATTTACAATGTCTCAACTAATGAAAAAATAATCATTTTGGGTATAAATAGAGAAAGAAATTATTTTAAACCAAGTCATTTCCATTTTACAGTCAGTCACATCAACAAAGTATTTGAAATATTTGAAGTTGTGTGTAGTATATTATACTTGATAGTAACACAAATTAATCTTACACTTCTTAGAGGCATAGGAGGTTCTATGTACTGTGGAATATGTCCTGCGCGAACAAGACTTCGAGCCTTTTGCCGATCTTCAAGAGTTTGTACAAGCAAATTAATATCTTGACACTTTATCATACTATCATACACAATTCTTGGAACAGGAGAAACCAATGCATTCAACAAGATAACCTAAAACATATTGAAAACTCTTGACTGAACACACACATTGATGCCAAAAGAATAATTAAAGCTATTTCTAGTATTACCTCTTTGTCACACTGTATGATTTGATATTTCAGATACGGTCTCATAGCAGCCATCACCTTGCACTGTACATCCACTAAATTCAAAGTACGTGCCATAGCACTAATAAAGCCAACAATTGCCTGAAATTCAGGTGACAAATTAAACTCAACACTCTTCTTTTTACACAAAAACTTGGTACAATTGTCTTTGAATAATTCAAAATTTACTTACAGAATAATAAAAATGCATTCAAATTGTTTATTGCTAAATCTAAACATAATATAACTTAAAAATTATATTTGCAAGGACCACTTGTGAGTAGGGTGCAACTCCTATGCCCAATATAAAAGGGATAGATATTCACAAATTTTTCCATAAATGAGATATTAACATAACAAGAAAAACAACTTACTTGTCTTATCCAAAGATTAGGATGAGCAAGAAAACAAGCAGTGTCAGACAAGAGTTCATAGAGTGCACACTTTTGCAATAAGCCTAATTCAGTTAAGGCTGTCATAGCATTAATTGCTTTCATCATTACAAACTCTTCAGTATCTGTCAAACCCTAAGAAATAAAGACATTAGATGAATAAAATATATAAAATATTTGGGAGGAGGAGAAATTTTTTAGAATACATACAAAATATCCTAAAATTACCAGTTAAAAATGGTACATGATGGAATGACAAAAATTGGGATACCAAACTATCCAATCAAAAATGTGTAAACCACAGTATCAGTATTAACACAATTATTTCACAGGCTTAAGAAAAAAATATTATCATTTGGCAAATAAACTTTTTGGGAAAATTACATTTTTAAAATACAATGGAAAATCTACAGTGGCAGCACATTTTAGGCAAGAGAAACCTAAATTAGAAGAATATACAGAATTAAAGGAGAAATCTAATTTAGAATTATAATTTAGAAATTCCAGTAGAATTTATCTTAATTACAATGCTGGTGTTAAGCTTACCCCACCTTATCTCATAAAGAACTAAGATATCTCTGAATAAACGAAGATAATACATACATACCAACACATCATTATGAATTAATTTTAAGTAATGACAAATTAGAAGGAATATTTTCCAACCCACTAGTTCACTAAAACTGTATGCAATAACTGAAAAAATTTACAGCTAGACAGCCAGCACATCATCACCAATAAATAGTTATAACCATTAACTATACTAAACACAGGAACCATCTTTTGACACTGAAAGCAACCCTTTTATGAATATAGATATGATTATTTTACTTAATTGTCCTTAAACAGTTGGCGAATTCTCCATATGGAACACTCAAGTTAAAAAATTATTAATAAAAGTACTTTATCAAACAGAACCTTCACACTTTTCCACAGAGCGCACTGCAGGATGGATACATCATCATTACATGATACAGGCGCTATGATATATCATTGAACGATGTAGGAATGAAAACCAATGAATTAGTTATAGCAAGCCAAGGTTGAAGGTTTGATTCCTTCTTGGAACAGAGAACTTTGCTCATCTTTTCAGTAAAATAATTTCATCTTTTCTTTATAATAATAGATCACAAAAAAGTACGAAGATATAACCTCAAGATACCTGTTGTAACAGAGGAGTCAGGATTGGTGAACTATGCCACCCTACATAGGCAGCTACTCCAACAATGCAATCAAAAAATGTAGCTCGTAATTGTTTATCTTCCTTATCATTCAAGAATGTAATCATGTGAGACAATAACACATCATTTGCTGTAACAAAACCAGTCACAGAAAAAAAGATAAAAATTTCTTTCTTCTGAAAAATTGTCTTCTGGAAAAACGAATACAAAGCATTTTGAATTTTAGCTCTTTAATTATACAATACTTGTAAAATATATGATCAATTACCTTTCTGCTTCCCAAAAAAAACACAAAGTTTAGTTATTCCATTTTCCATTAAAGTCTGCTTAACTAAATTTTGAGAATCTGTTAGCAATGTTGAAACAGTCTGTTGAATCATTTCATGTAGGGTTTGCAGCTCAGTTTCATAGCTTGGACGTGGACCATCACCATGCGAAGTCAATATTTGACTGTTTTCCAAAAATCTGACACAAAGAGAAACAAATTAAGGGAAAACATAAAAAACAAAACAAGATATGCATAATACACAAAAAACAGTAATAGACTATCTCACTTAAGGGCAGTTTCTGCTAGCTGAGCAATATTTTCAGCATATGAAGCTCTTACAATGACAGATTCGTCATGCGTTACCTGAAAAATAACACTATAAAATAATTATCATTCCAGTGAATAAATGTAAATGATCATAAATTTAAAATGTACTCACAGCTGCCAAACCAGGCAAAACATACTCGGGGAAAATGTTAGCATCACTACAAGGTACAGTTTTTACCAAAGCCAAACATTTGGTTAGCGTTTCTATAGCTCGAACACGAACACGAGGAAAGGCATCGTGCACCAAGTGAAACTATGAAGAGACCAAGAAAATTTCAGTTAAGTAAGCACACATTATGTTTAATCATTAAAATATTGAACCAGTTAAAATTTTAACTCATACAAAAAATACACTCACAATGTATGGTAATATCCTGTCTAAAATAGTTTCTGATGTAACATGAGATGACAACTCTAACATAATATCAAGACTTTGCAATTTAGAAGTACAATGGTGTAGTCCTCTGAAAATAATAATAACAATAATTTATAAATAATCCCTTGAGTTCAAATAACTAAGAGAAATGGAAAAATAATTCTATACTCTGTAATTTAAAAAGTTTCTCATTTAGCTTTTCTGATGTTGAGTTGTTGAGGAAGAGAGGGTGCCTCTGTGGTTTCAGTAGAGGAATAACCAGCAGGGCACAGGAGGAAGGAACAGATGACTTATGAAAATATTAATCGACAAATGTCGGTAACACCCTTGTCACATTACATAACCGTCACTCAATTAATATTTTATTGTACTGACTTCATTGAAATTTTGGGAAATATTTTAGGGTAAAATCCCCTTTGTCAACAGTTCCTAACACATCCCCCCCCCCCCAGATGCAGGATACTGCAAAGGGGATGAAAAGTTTTATATAAGGATTCTGCATTAAATATTTAGCAGATTTTGAATATTTACAACACGTATAATGTAATTCTAGCTAATAAACATTTTAATACCTTTTAGCTTAATAAATATTACTATCAATTATTTCGATTAAACTGTGTTAAAGTAGTTTAAAACCAATAAATACTCACACACACAATATTTGTAATTTATTCTTTTTGTAGGGTTATTCATGTATGTTAAATATAAAAGTAAAGTTGGACTGATAACATATTTAACAATGAACATGGGAGGAGGGGCATGTCATAACTCAATAGTTTTACAAAGGGGATCATTCTGAAAAGGTTGGGAACCATGTACACAATGGATGTACACAATGAAATTCATAGGAAAGAAAATTCTTCTTAAATCAAAATGGGTTTGAACTGCTGCCCTCAGATATGGTAAGTTAACGCTAACCATCCAATCCCATGTTGACCACTCACTCTAAAACTGAGTACTACCTACTAAACAATATGGTTTGAAGGCACATGTTCCCATTACTAGTTATGATCACTTGATTGTTAATTGACTCTCTGCCATCTGGTACAACTGATTTTGTTAGAGAATTTTATGGTAGATTTTTTCTATTTTTTATGTACAATTTTGGGAATAAAATGAATAAAGTATTTATCAGAAAAGTACAATGACAGGAATAAGAGCCTCCAAAACATGGTTTTCTAGTAAGTAATGTTTTGTGAAGGTTTGGAGTTAAAATTCATTTAATAAAAATTTATTATTAAGCCTAGAAAATAAGCATAATAATAAAAAACTGAATTCAAAATAATTACCTTATGCATGATGTGACAAGTGCAGTAATAATAACAAGTCCATCAGCATTGTTTATAACACTATCTGAGTCTCCTTTTTCTTCTTCAACCTTTTCATCAATACTGTCTCTAACACAGTCCTCTGGTTTGAGAATATTTATAATGTTCTTTATATCTTTCCGCAACCTGATGTAAAAATTAAGATATTATTGGAACATTTGTATTTTATTTGTAAGTTATAAAATAGAAATTAGAATACATACTCAAACAAAACAAATATGAAATTCACTATGTAGCATTTTGTAGGTCTCACAAGCTCTTTTGGAGTTTTTTTTTCAAAGTAGGTAAATAATAAAGTATCCAACCATAATGCAGCAGTGATAAAAAGAGATGTATACTATTTATAAGCATCCTGCTCATCTTTCAAACTAAAGTGAAGTGTGAGATGTTGGATAGCAAGAGTGTCTGCAGGACAGGATCAATATGATTCTGAAGTGGACAAAGGAAACTTATCTTGACCAACAAAACGCCAAAGTATACTGAAGTTCTTTCACTTTATACTAGTTTAAGAGCAAATATGTAACAAACTACTGCACTCAGAGATGAACCTAAGATGTTCCCAGTAGATGTCACAAATTAATATGAGTCCATGGTGCAATGAAATATTCATGTATAGCACTTCAGTTCTGTGTACTTTGCAGTTGTATTAACAAATTTCAAAACATATCTAAAATTCCCTGTAATATGCTAATGTATTCTTCTTTTATGAATTCATAACTCGTGTCAATTTCGTTATTAGAAAATAAAACTTTACATAGGTTTTTTTTCATTCCTATTTTATCTATGATTGGTCACAGATTTTCTAATATATATACTTCATAACTTTGCCCATTTTATTCCGCCATTTGTATTGAAAGGTTGCCACCTGACTAACCGTGAAGCCGAGCCATGAGACTGCCGCTACCACTAGCCCCTTTCACAATCGCACTTGATACAAGGGATATCAGTTAGAACCATCCCAATGACATATTAACATCTACACAGGCATACCTAGGTGGGGGATATGGGGGATCCCTCCACAAAAAAAANATATCAGTTAGAACCATCCCAATGACATATTAACATCTACACAGGCATACCTAGGTGGGGGATATGGGGGATCCCTCCACAAAAAAAAAATATCTGCAATAGTAAAAATGTCATAATACCTTGCAATTTTTTCATCTGCTGAAACAATGGGTACAGCAGAAAAAATTAGCATATATGATTGCAGGAAGGAATAAAAATACTCAGGAAAGACAATTCCTTTTTGCTCAGCCAAATATAACTCTGCAGACAATCTTTCACTAGGATCCTTTTTAATCATGCTTCGTAAAAGTTCCTATAAATTTGAAATTAGTATAATTTATACAAAAAAGTGTTCATGTTAAAAAATTAGCAACATTTTAAATCCAAGGCAGTATACAATACTCACTCTCATTCCAAGATCTTCAACTTTCTCAAGATGTTTCAAGACATTTCTTGATACAGACTCTTCATTTCTATATGCCAATAACTCAGAAAAGTCAAATGGAGGATGGCCTTCATTAAAAAGTTCTAGAAGGGCACAACTGGAAAAACAAGACTCTTTCAGAGTGTTTTTTTAATTTTATTTTGTGGGGCTTTATGGCTCGTCGACATCGAGGTCATTAGAGCCCTGAAAACTTGTACAGGTACGGAAAATGCAGTTATGCCAACATGACTCTCCCTGTGTGTGGGACTTGCCGAATGACTCAACCATACTCACTAAAAACCCACTCAAAACTCAAATATCAACATCTCATTTTTCAAAAAGAAGAAGAAGAAGAAAGAGGAAAATGATAGATACCCTAGCCCTAATAGCGTCGGGTTCGAAAAGAAGGTCAGGAAAGAGAAAGGAAGGAGCCTACACAAGTGGAAGTAGTGCCAGACTCAGCTTGGGGCCCCGTGTTTGCCAAACACGTACTTAGTAGATATAAGTCCCCTGGGGGGGGCATTCAGAGTTTTGTAAAATAGTGTCTTAGAAGGAGAACAATTTTTATATTCATTGTTCTACACCAATGTAAGAATGGGGTTTTAAATAAAAATGAAATAAAATGTTTTCAAATGACTCACCCAGCAGAAAAAATATCCATAGCTGGTGTCAAATCTCCTTTCTTCAAAGAATCTTCAGGCAGGAGTAATGTACTAGTTACTTCAGAATTCAAAGTTTTTATAAACCTAACAAAAGGCAAGAATCATATACAAAAGACAAAAATTAATTCCACACAGAGCAACTTTTATTTGTTTGAGAAAGAATACCTTTCTGGAGCTATGTAACATGTTCTTCGGCGTGAAGTGTCAAAAAAGTATGAAAAATCAGCTGGGTTGTCCTCCGGCAGATACGTTGGTTTATATGAAGCAAAGTCTGCCAATAATACCCAGTTCCAGGATGTTATCATAATATTTTCTAATTTAATATCACCATGACATACCTACAATTAAAAAATAAAAAGTCCAGAAAAATTGTATAAGAAAATAAGTTTCTTGTAAATATAACAAATCCCTCTTATTTCAGAAATTGAAAAATTAACTTAAAAAATCAGTTTGTGTTTAGATAACATCACATTGGTTTAATATTATCAAATTAATTTGTAAATAATCAGTAAAGAACAAAGTAAATTTCTGGGGTACACACATTCACTACCAAACAATTACAGTGAAACTTCTCTATAACAGACACATATGGGACCATAAATTTGTCGTCTATTGAGAAGTGTCTACTTTTGGAAAGTTACAGTCAACAGAGTATAAAATGATGGAGAGTGAAAAAATGTTTGCTACAGAGAAATGTCCGCTAATGGAAGTTTCACTGTATTTATAAGAATCTGCATTACATAGAATAATAATAGCATAGGAACTGCTCTTCATGGTGTTTTTAAATCTTAGTCCAAACTTCCAAAAAACATCAAAATGAAACCTAGATCATATTGTATTTCCAACACGAAGCAATACGACTGAGAGTTTTGTTTGAATTTATTCAGTACTTTGCATATTGTGTAATCTCAAATACAGTTTCTTTTTTAAGTCCTTGGATAAAGACAAACATGGGCACCACCAAGGGTGGAGAGTGAAGTTCGCTGTTTCTACAGATATATTTATTTGATTTTTGTTAGGAAAATTTATCATTTATTGATATCCTTTCTTTTTATAGAGCAGAGACTAGTGGCTAGTGAATAACAACATTAACACCCATATTCAAACACTTATAAACCGTTGTTTACATAAAATTTTCAACATACGTTGGCCTGAGAAAATAAG
Organism: Laupala kohalensis; assembly: GCA_002313205.1. Taxonomy (NCBI): domain Eukaryota; kingdom Metazoa; phylum Arthropoda; class Insecta; order Orthoptera; family Trigonidiidae; genus Laupala; species Laupala kohalensis. Next base: position 38,327 of record NNCF01128401.1, read on the forward strand.
GAACGAAGACCTTTGGAAACTAGCTGGGGAAATACCCATCGCACAACAAATATGTTAGAGGAAATGGCAATGAATTGGACATACACTAAGAAAGCCAGCAGACGCCATAGGAAGACATGCACTCAAGTGGAACCCGCAGGGTCACAGAAGCAGACACACACAGAGAAGGACAATTTATGAAGAGGTCAGGAAAGCTGGAAAAATGTGGAATGCAGTAAAAGCTGTTGCAGGAAACAGAGTCCAGAGGAATGTCTTTTCTGACACAAGTTTAAAGACGATGATATCTTTTCTATCAAACTTTGAGAAATTGTGTAACAAAATTGGGCATAAACCATAAATTCCCAGGGCACGCTGATTAAGTTCAGCTAGACGTAGCCACTGCCACAGGTGGTGGCAGATCCATGATTTTATTTTGGGTTGGACTTTCATGTCTGGGAGATCTGTGGTCACAAGAAATACTTAAACTCTGGCATAATCATTTGGTGACTTCCTACTTACCCCAACTTTGTGACACTGATGAAGTGCATACAGTACTTGAAAAGCTATCCATTTCTTTTCTATTGTTGTTAAAAAAGGCCGGGTACTTATGCGATCATAGAGGCTAAATTTCACATATTCTCTCATAATAAACCCTGCTTTATCTGTAAGCTGAAATAAAGTTGGACCCTTAAAATGATGTACACTCAACAAAGAAATTTGAAAATTTTGAATCATAACTAATTTTTCAGAAATCTTTCACAACAGTAACTCTCATTAAGTTTTACAATACCTTTTTGTATACATAATTTATATTTCAAAAGCAAATATCAACATCTCCAATCCTCATTTTTCAAGATGACCTTATTTATTATAAATGTATTATTATTCAACTGTATAAATAACTATTTTAACAATCCATATGTGCTAATTCTAAATCCTTGCTTTCACATGAATTTAACACAAATAGATTATAATAATACAGTAAGAGACAATCATAAGTTCTACAACATCAGTAATTTACAAATTAAATAGACATACATGCTCAAAGCACATGAAATAATAAGCACACAAATAGGTACCAATACTTACTACAACTCTCTGAAATGGTAAACAATTGACAGCAGATTGCAGTTCATTACGAATTTCTTCTAATCTCTCCTTGTATGATGAAAGAGGTAATGTTGGATCGTGTATAGCAAAAACCTTTACAACAATTAGGCCTTCTGATGATTTGGCACGTGCAACCTTAAAGAAACGAGTACTACCCAAACTGAAAAATAAGTTTCCAAATAATTTGTTTTAACACACAGTTCTTTATCAATATCAAACATACAGAAAAATCTAATTAAATCAGAAACATTGACACTATATACAAATATTAAGCCATACTTGACATCAAACTGCAAATCTGAATGCTCTGTCAAATAATGTTCGACAGGAAATATTTGGGAAGGAGCTATCCCCACTAACTGGTTTCCCATTTTTCCAAAAATTAAATACGATCTTCTCTGCCTTTTATACTATAATTATAATTCGCAATGGTAAAGGAACAACTGGGATTTTAAGTACTGCCATTGCTTTAGCTGACAAATATTTCAGAACCAATAGCTGAAGAAAACAACAAACACGACTATAATGACACACTGTGACAAGTAGCTAATCCTTCGGTCCCGAGCAGTCCGGGGTCTGCGCCTGTCGCAGTTTCAGAGATTCTGCGTATGAAAAACAGCTGATCAGAAAACAATTGAAAATCAAGATGCACATGGGTGAATTTGAAAGTATGTTGGCAACGGTTGGCAATGTGATACAACGACCAGCGGTTACTTTAAAAACAAATATATCCAAGAAATTAATCAAACGTAACTAAATGGCGCAGAACTCGATGTTTCAGAATCTTTGCTAGTTAGCAAATATTTTAAATTTCATTGCTATAACGTAGTATATCAGTAAACAATGTGACCAGTCGTCCCTACCCGGTTTCGCACGGGAGATTTTGTTGTCGATTCGGTTTACCCTTCGTTATTATATAGTGCAAATAAAAATAGCTCGTTTGTATTTTTAAAAAAACTCGTGACATATATAAAAAATTCGAAGAAAAAAAAACATTTCCCTTTAAATTGGGTGTCCATACTCCGGGGATTCTGGGAAGTATGGAATGTCCTATCCTAACAAGGGGTCCTGCCCTGTAAATTCTTTGAAAATATAATTCTTGAAAAAACCATATTTAAAGACCCTTAAAACAGTAACAGAAATTGTAGTTTAGGGGAGAATTGTTTAATTCTTCCTTATCAACACTCCCTTGATCCACCAATGATCCTGGATGAAATCTAGAAAAAGTATGCCATAAATAATCATTGTTTATTACAGAATCTTACATTTCTTTGTTTATAGCTATTTTATAAAAGTAAGTAACGAAACCCTAAGGGGTGAAATGAGGTTGGAGTATTTTATGAATGTATCCCACCACAACTCTGGAGTGTGGAGCAATTTCAACGCAACTTAACACACAGATGACTATCTGTCTGCAAACACTGTGGGGTTAAGACATCTGTTTCGGCACACATAATTCTCCCCAGCTGGAAATAACGCTTGCCCTAAGTGAGGCTACCTGCTTCTAAGCACCTGTCAGCGAGGCTATGTTTGGCACCTTCTCACCCCCAAAATGCAGGCTGCGGTAGCTGGCTTTTGTTAGGCGAAACACCTTTCACCAGAAAGTGCACATTTCCTGCACCCTTCATTTAACAAAATCTGCAAGTATTAGCATTGAGCCTCATCAGTTGGCCGTAAGATAGTGCCAGTAGACGGCCGTCCTTTCATTCTTCAGCTCTCTACCTGATCCGTTTCAGACTCGCATCCGCTGTCAGTCGGCTACCACGCGTCCACTCAAACGGACGCAATCATTCGGCTACCAAGCGTCCAATCAAACGGACATACTCAAGTCGTCTACCACTCGTCCATTCAGACGGACATACTTGTTCACTACAGTAGCCACCCGACTTCAAAGTCGTTCTTTCCTTTCTAAGTCTGATTACTTAGTTAATTTTATTTAATTTCTATTCGTTTTATTATAGAGCGAGTAACATCAAGTATTGTTAAACTACATTTAAGAGCACCTTCACAAGTTGCCACACGCGACCGAGATTTGCTCCCATTCTGCATTTCTATTCGTGTGCGCATATGCTTCTCACCACTGTACTTCAATTCGCGCCCGCCAATTTAGCGTGTGCATCAGTGTATTCCCATGCGAATGCGTGTCCCGGCACTTCAAGACACCGAGCTACAGACCGAAGACAACGCCAGCTGGACTCCTAAGATTGAGTATTACCCTTCAAGTTCTTAACGTACTGTGTTTGGTGATAATCCACGTATGGAACATGTATGGGTGTTCATGATTTGAACTGCTCCGCTATAAATGGTTACATGTGTTCCTTTGTTATTAATTATTTCAAGTTGACTTGAAACAAGAATTGCTCCGCAATAATTGGTTACATGTGTTCCCTTTGTTCTCAGTTAGTTCAATGGTTCTCTAAATGGTCTCTTCAGAGTAATCTAGAGCTGAACACTTTTCTTTCTTATTACGAAACAAATCCCCACTGATTATATCAAATTCAGAAGGAATTTGAATATAAAACATTACGGAGTGGCATGATCTTGAACACTTAATTAAATGCACCCGTAATAAAGAACCTGTCATTCTAATAATAAGTCATTTGGTTCTTGGATATTTCTTTCAATGTATCAAACAGTATTTGTATGTAATAATGAAATACGTAATGTTGTGTTGATCAAACGGCACTATTAATATAAGGATTTTCATTCTAATCATAAGTCTTGTTGACTCTTGGATATTTATTTCATTTTATTAAGCAGCAATTCTATATAATACTAAAATACCCAAGTAGTCTGTGAATTGATGGATTGGTGTGCCAATTGTGTAATCATCTAGAAAGATTACTGATTTAGTGATACTTAGATTCGTATTTCACCATTCTACTTAATCCAATTTTTGATTGGTCAATTGTTTCTTGTTTATGTATCTTTAGTTTAATAATTCAAGAGTTAATTCAATGTTTATTTCATTTATCCCATACAATGTTGTGACGAAATTCGATTCATTAAACTTATAAGGGTTATTTTTGGTCTTTTCCTTATTTTACGTCCCTCAAATTGCTTCCTCGGAAGCTGGTCCTCCGTCTTCCGTGGCATCCGCCAGAGGATTTCCCTATCAATTCGTACTTCGCCCCGGAACAACATCCTTGGCATCCCTAGAGAGGGAGTGGGAAGAGGATGACACATAAAAGTAATGGAAGAATCCGATATAACATTCGAAATCATTCGGTGCCGTTGATCCATGGGTAAGGACGCCCCCGATGCTTTGTAAGTTCACAATCAGTCCACATTGTAGATAATATACTCCAAGCATCCTTGGAGTAGAGGATGGGAATGAGATGTAGATGAAAATAATAATAAAACGACCGTTATGGGGTTGAATAAATCAATTTTTGGGACTGCTGAAGTAAAGTGGCACCCTCAATGCTACTTACGCCCACTATCACACCCTATAAGGAATAAATAACGTCTGTGTTGGGGGTGTAAAGGAGATGACATGCAAAAATATTGGAAAATGACCAATATTAGTGTTGATATTGTAGTTTTCAGGGCTCGCGAAATTAAACGTGACATTCTTGAAGACGTCAAAGTCCTAAATGAGCCCATTTACACCCCCAACACCCCTCGGGGAACGAAAGCCATGTAAAAATTATTGAACATGACAGATCCCAGTGACGAGTTTTTGGCGTCATTGAGTTGGTAGCGACTTCCTGATATTATGTAACTAAAAATTCTGCCCTCACGGAAAAAAGACACTCCTAACACTATTTACTCTGACTGAAGTTTAATGGAAAATAATTGAAAACGCAACTATTAGAATATAGGAACACAAAAGATGTATGATTAATTTATGCTCTCGGGCAACACCGGGTTTAATAAGATAGTTCCTTTCTTTTAATTTCGGGGTGTCCCCCCTCTTCCCGTCACTGACTGGTTTCTCTCCACCCTACCACATCGAACGGCGTCAACTTTCATTTGTACTCTTCCTACGCTCCACATCAGCTAAGTAACATCACATCTTGATAAATCCCTCTTCTTATTGGTAAGTTACAGGTGATGATAGAAATGTGTTGTGCTTTATCACCCAATTTTTCGTTGTACCTTCCATGTAAGTGATTGTTATATTTATCTTTTAAATTTAATAATATGAATTAACCTTGAGTGAGGCATTGAATCAAGCTTTCCGATAGTAGATATATGTTGGATAAATTCCTTGATATTTTTCGTCTCCGTGTTGTAAAATTGAGTCAATGAAAAGCTATTCCCACACCATAGATTTCTTCACACAATCTTGTCTTTGTAAATACCAAATTGTCGTCTAAAAAGGTTCAAAATCAAATCTGCTAATATTGATATCAGTAATTTATAAATAGGTGGGAAACATGTAATTTGAACTATCGTTTAGAGGATTATCTTGACTTCTAGTTAGAGGAGCTAAGTAGTACCTTGTATGAAGAATTGTGGTGCATTCTTGGAGCAATGGCAAACAAAGTATTTAAGAAATTACGTAGAATTAATGTATGTATTGATGTGATATAAACTGCAATGTAGCAACACTCGGTTTACTAACATTGGTGAGCTAGGTAAATGAGTCAACAAAGGCGTCAGTTAGTGTAACATGTGGGTGAAGAGGACATGACATTTCTTTGTGGTTTATGCATGGACCAAGTGACGAGCTAATTAAGGTTGCTCCAGCAAGGAGTTTTTAATGGGAAAGTGTAGGTGATCAAAAGAAAACTGGGTCAATGTGTATCATGTCTATGCCCTGAGGAAGGAAATATATTTTCTCAAAAACCGTGGCAAATACATGAATTTTTTTTCATTTCTGACCATATCTCAACATTGCATGCTCTTTATTAAATTCTGGGATCAATAATTACTCATTCTGGAATCAATAATGGATAACTGTTCATAGAAAAAATGAAGCTTTTCTTCCAATTATTCTGTTTTATATCAATTCCTGAAGCTTTCCTGTTCCTGAATTTTCTTCAAAGGTGCACTAGTATCCACTTTTGTAATTAAAAAGTGGATATTGATGTCATCAGACAAGTTGCTATATCCAATAACTCCCCATCGCCTTGATTCCAGGAGTTGGAAAGGTACGGATCTCAAGAATAGCTACTTCCAGTAACCTTTCACCTGGTCGTCTACGGGCATGTTGGTGTCGATCTGACCGCCTCAAATAGAAGCGAGACTCATTCCTGACCACCACAGAATGCCACTTAGTGTCCCAGTTGACTACAGAAGAACCCGTGCAGACTCTTCTTGTCACACTATTGTCCTGACTTGATCTTGTCACTCTCGTTCCCCATTAACTCCACTACATCTAACTTTCGGTACGATCTATGATCCCAAGTTCATCATATCAATGATGCAATCTGTCTCAAAGCTCGAAGATGGCAATGCTACACATGCATTTTTACTGGGCATTCTGTGTTAAGATCTTCTCCTGAAATGTTACAGTAACGTTAGACACGCAATATCTATCATGTATTCACATGATTCTTCATCTGTAGGAATGTCTTTTTCCTATACTGAAAAAAATTTTACTCGCATAAGGGTAAAATTTTAATCAACAAATCTGATATCATGGAAATACAGGAGTATTAGTTTTGTAGCGTTAAGTCAAAGTGTTCAAGACGTATCTCTTTCCATTTCCGTCAGTGTACTGTGTAGTATTGTATTATATTACTAGTTGAGTCCCCGCGGCTCTGCTCATGGGAATGTTGTAATGTCTACAATTAGTTTTCTCACACTCCCATTAATATCCAGTAAGAATATTATCTCTTAATGTTGATGGTTTGATAGTATTGGTGTGTATTCTCAATTCCTTATTTTCACTGATGTAATTGGCAAAAAGTTCTTAGAAAACATCTATTTCTCATTTTACTCCCCTAGAGGTTAATTTTGGTGAAATCCTTTCTAAGTGGACATTATCAATAATTTTTCGTGTCACGCTCTTCCCAACCTCCACCTCTAATGGTGTCGTGCCCCTCTTATGGTCTGAAGGGTATATAATGTAATCCGATTATTCATCTCAGAATACACAAAGCCTTCCACTCGACCCTAATATCGTTCTTGTTACTTCATTTTTACGTCTCTCCCTTCCCACCCCCTGCACTGTGTCTCTAAGTGATCTCAACTTGAACTTAACGGCATTGTTAGTTTCAACATCTCATCAACCCTGACGGAATTTCACTATTAACACAATGACACCGAAATTATGGACTCATCACTGCTGTCATGTTCGATAACGTTTTCATGTCATCCCCTTCCCTAGGGGTGTTAGTGTTTATATGGGATGATTGTGGACTTCAACGTCTTCGGGAATGTTATTTCTAATTTCAGTGGCCCCTAAAACTGTGATCTAAACAGTAACATTAATCATTTAAGTTTATTTTTACATTTTATTTCCCATAATATCCCCTTTCCAAAACGAGTATATTCCCTCGTAGAGGATTACCGTGGACTTAAACGGTATTGAGGGTTCAACTCTGCTCCTCTGCATCTTATAAATAATGTATTGAACACAAATATCGGTGTGTTGCCATTTCTCTGTTGTTGGTGAGAACCCGACTCTGATAATTGAGTCCAGATATTGGGACTCGAGAATACCTTCCAGATATCTTTCGGATGGACTCCTATACTTTAGTGGACGATGTTGTTCTCTTAATGGTGCATAGAAACTCTTTCCAGGAGGTGGATCTGGATTCTTTGATAGTTCTGCGCGCTTTTGCTCTAGCAATCCGATATGCGGCGAGGTTTTCTGGAGATGGACTAGCCTTAAATCTCCGCAATGCTCTTCGTCTTGCCCGAATGGCGGACCGATATGCGTCGTTCCACCAGGGGACATGAGGTCTTCGCGGAAAAATGGATGTTCTCGGAATGGATTCTTCAGCGGCGTGATGAATCACCTGGGTCAGATGGTCGACCCTCTCTTGGACACTAC
>NNCF01128401.1:48312-60421 GCA_002313205.1 Laupala kohalensis
AGGCGTGGTACTTACCCTGCGGCTCGCCCACTCCGCAAGACAGGGGAAAACAAGAATCTTTCATTTTGTCTCACGAGTTCGGAGAAAATAAATGTCCGGTGACGTGGAGCCTCCGCATCACGCCACTAAGCCTTGCTGAACTGAGGTGCGGCAGTTGCCCCAGAGGTTGTCCGCTAGTGAGTGTTTGTCCTCAACACCCATTCACCTCATCGGCGCGTAACACACCTTGAGGTTGAGGGTTTTTTATAGATGTTTAATCCTTCCTCGCGACCCGGCCAACGAAGGCAAGATCTCCGCCCTTCAGAACATGCAACTTTCCATCATCGCGCCAATGGTGGTCGCTGAAGCATGTCCAAAGCCTACGGTGTCCGAGGACTGGTGGTGCAATACCAGTCCTCAGCTCGGAACCGTGGGTTTGCCAAGCCCATACTCACTCGAAACTGAGCTTCCTGCGGGGGAAAGAAGAAAGAAGAGAAAAAGTAGAAGAAGAAAAAGAAAGGGAAGAAGGGGAAAATGAAAGATACCCTAGCTCTAATAGCGTCGGGATCGAAAGAAACAAGAGGTGACGAAGGGAGATCAGTATAGATAAAGGAAGGAGCATGGCACAAGTAAGTGGAAGCAATGCCAGACTCAGCTCGGGGCCCCGTGTTCGCCAAACACGTACTTACTAGATGTNAGCCCCCTGGGGAGGGGAAGAAGAAGAAATAGAAGAAAGAGAAGAGGAAAATTAAAGATACCCTAGCTCTAATAGCGTCGGGATCGATCTCAATCAGTTCGTAAGATATACCGACAAGAGCGAAAATTAAAAAGTAATGAAAATGGGGGATGGGGGCGGATTTTCGAAATCTCAAGTAGACAGTGCTCTTCCCAGAGTTTTTAAGGTCAAATGTGCAAATTTCATGAGGAGCGGATTAAAATTGTAGATTTATATAAAACACATATCGTTCGTGACACTCTTCTTTATATATAAAAGATAAACTTAAAATTTTGCAAGAATGTTCTATTTACTTTGCAAAACCTTATAGAGAAAAAAGACTTTTCGAAATTCTGATTTTTTAAGATATGAATTGGGGTGAAATGTGATTTTTCGAAGTTTTGCTAATTCCTCCATATATTCAGAAACAATTGAGATATCATCCTTGTTGTTGCATGTACAACCGAGTTATGCATTTATTAATTATCACCTAGGAACGGGTTTCTGGGTTTTCCGATCTTTGAGTATTTAATGGCTGCAAAGGTAAAATAAATCGATGGATAACTTAAGGGATTAGAATTTCTTCCAAAAAACAAACGTAATTTATATTATCTTTCAAAACTCAATAACCAACCACCCGAATTTCAAGATTATTACCATAAATATAAATCCATTCTTAGAAAAGTGGTCTATGCAGCTCAAGTAATGGAAAATGACATACAATAATAAATTTTTAATAATAATAAATTTATTGTCAAAAACAGTACAAACTGCGTATGACCACGTGGAGGACAATAAACTAATTTACTCTCCGGAAGCAAGCAAGGGACCATCCCATCAATTCCGATCAAGGGCCCTAAGGCAGAGGCGGATTTAAAAAAAATTATTATTACAGATAATAGAATCGAACAACCGGACTAAAACCATGTGGAATATTATAAAAATTGCACATCTCCTTCATAAAATCGACAAGAAAACATTTCCCTACTAGACGATGGCGAAATTGTTCCAGAATGTATTTTTCAGGTACAATTTTTTTCTTTTGCTTTTTCTGAAAATTTATTCTGCTAGTTCGTACGTTGTGACGCGATATTTCCATATTTTATTTCATGCAACTATTTTATTGTGGAAATAGATCGTAATACATTTTTTACTGAACACATATTCAGGTAAATTGAACATGAGTACCAGGGTAAACATTCTATTTTGGAACAATTCGGATTCAGCACCTCCGAAATCATAACGATCGATAGAGAAAAAAACTTATATATTTTTTTCCTGGATTGGCTTCTTTTATTTCCCTGGCTACTGGACTATAGTATTATTTACGTGTTGTGTAAGCTGGGCGAGGAATCAAACCATTACCACCTAGTACATGTATCTAGGTTGATCTAGGTGGAAATGATCCAACACTGTTATTCCTCGACTCTGTGGAGAAGATATCGACTACTCTCAATAACCAAATTCGACTTCTTCGTAGACGACCTCGTGAGTCGAATTGTAAGAGCGCGATGACAGATTATGATATTGAAATTTCGAACAGTTTTGTTCAGAATAATATTAAAACAAATTCGTGACATTTGCAGGTTTGACAGTTGCATTTATACTCAAACCTTCTTGTGAGAAATACTATTGTTAATCGTATAAACAATAACATCCTAAATATGAATGCTACTAAGGTATCAGACACTATTGCTCCTGTAGCTTTCAACAAAGGTACTTATGCAGGTTCATTAACAATGAAAATTAAACTTGTCCTATTTTCCATGTTCTCTTTTCTTTTTCCAGAGATACAAAGTATGATGCACGCATTTGGTGATAATCCTATACCTCTCCCATCTTCAGTGAAATTAGTAGAAACTGTGCTTTGCCGGCAGTTACACTGCTTACTAAACAAAGCCAGAGAAGTCTGTGCACTTCGAGGTTCTCAGTGCATTGGGATTGAAGAGATCTTATTTCTGATGAGAAAGGACAGAATTAAACTGAACAGATTGCTAAACTATTTAGGTATGTACTATACTAAGTGTGCAAATACTCTGCAATTTTTTAAAGTTGTTAATCTTGTTGAAGTTGTTTACTCCATAGTTTTGCTGTTTATATAATACTTGAGCATTGAGTGTGTTAATTGTTTATATTATACTTTGCAGCTGTCAAAGACTTTCATGGTGCAGTTGCCACTCAATTATCAAATAATCCTATTGATCATTGTTCTGGTGAAATCCCTTCAAAAAGAAAACAAATTTGCATGACTTTTCTTGAAACTATTGACCCTACTGGAGAACTCACGTCAAAGATACAACCTTTTGACGCCATTAAACATGAACGTAATTTACGTGCAGAATCAATGACTCAGAGTATGGATGAAAATAGGTACAATTATATCTTCATAAGAAATTTTAATATTAAAATTATTTACTTTCAGAGGGTTAAATGTAACTCTTAAACGCCATAGGTATTTGGAATATGCAAGTGCACGTCGACAGTCTTTTACATATCGTTCTGGTGGTGTGAATAAAATTCAATTATGGTTGCAATCAAGTAAAATGTTTCCTGATCTTCCTAAAAGCAATCAGTTACTATATGAAATATTAGGTAAACAAATGAAAATATAGTTTTTTATTGAGAAAAATGAAATAATGGTGAAGCATATGGTTAATTATTATATCTTAATTTCAGCATATTTAGCATATGAAACAGTCGCTCAAATTGTTGACTTGTCTCTACTTGTGAGGCAAGATGGAGCAGCAAAACCTGGTGATCCTTTCAGTTACTATGTGGCAGGGTTTACTAGGATGCCTGGCTCATATCCAGTACAGTATGCCGCAGAACTTGCTGGAATTCAGGTAGTTTAACAGAAACTCAATGGATACAAATACTTATAATTAAACTAATTAATTGTGGTTTTATTTAATTTCTAGCTTGGAGGACCACCACCTCTAACTCCACAAGAAATTCGTGAAGCATTGAGACGATATTGGTCACCTCTAGTTACACCGTGGAGTCCATTCTCTCGATCTCTATCTTCAAATGTTTATTCAAAACTTTTGATGTGTTGATAACATACCTTACAGATGGAAATCACAAATAAATTTATTTGTAGACTATTTAAAATCTTTTTATTTTTTTTTTTCATTAACTTTCTTGTATAAATGTGTTGTCTGAATTACTTTGATAATGGAAGAAAATGTTATTGATATTTAATACAATTTCCAATTCGGAAAATTAATACACCAATTTTTGAAGACTGACCCATTAATAGGTTTCACTTTAATTTTATTAAATCCTTGATGTAAATAACGCTTTCTGGTGGTGAGGGGCAGAGGGTTGTGATGATACAGCCTTACTGTGGGGTAAGGGAGCGTTCTCTTTCATGTTGTGTAGTGTAAGTTGTATAGTGCACTTTTTTAACATTAAAGTTTGACCCTAACCTATACACTAAAGTACTGGATTATTGTATTATATTAAGCTATTTGTATGCTGCATTTTGTTACTATTTCCACCAACATTTATCTTAAATAAACATGTTTCTGTAAAATTCATTGTCGAGAGTCATTCTATAACATCAGAAATTATACCATGAGAATCAGAAATATAATTTCATGAAATATTCATGGATGGATAGTCATTGATACAGCTTCCAAAGCCAGTCATGGGCAAATGATGAAAGTGGAATAAGTGGCTGAAATTCCTCATTTTTTTACTTCACATTTATTTCATGATGAGTTATTTTTTATTTAAATTGTTTAACACAACAGCATAGTTGTGTTGAAGGTTTAACTCTATTTTTTTACTTTTTTGTGTATCATTTCTCACAAAAGTATATTGCAGATCTGAAAATAATAAAATAAATAAAATCAGAGAAATTGCTCAAAAATAATTTTACTTTAAATGAATCTTAATGAAATATTCAATTTTTTGTTTGTTTAAAAGTGTTTTTGAAATTGACCTCATACATTCAATTATCTTCAGTACATAAGTGAATTATTTATTTTTTAATATTATTTTAACAATTAAAACAAATCCTTTTTTTTTGGAGTTGGTGAAAAATAAATTAAATAAACACTCAGTAAATCTTGAACACATTACGCTAATGAATATCAACATAAGAATAATACTTTTTTTACTATTTATTGAGAACATAGGAAATTATAAGTCTTATATTCTATTTTTCATTCACAATGTAATTTACCATTATTTTCAATATTAAGATAACACTGCTTCTTTAAGTGTTCCATTTTGTCTCCAATAAAAATGGTTAATAGTCACAATGATTAACAATACTTCGTAAAGAAGCAGTAGATCACCGAGATGAATAATAAAGCATACCATCAAATAAACATTTTATTTTTCCAAAGTATTATTATTATTTCTCTTTTTTGACCACATGGGATCAGTTTAGTCAGTCCATTATCTAGTCTTCTTTAAAGGTTCTTTTAGACCTCGCGGTCCTCCCAATACTTTTTCATATGCTCTTTGAGCTTTCTCTTGTGTTGAAAATATTCCGTTTGTGACTTTGTTTCTTGTGAGTGGGAAGTGGATATTCTTGATTTTGTTTTTTAATTTATTCTTATGTATTAAGTATTATTTATTAAATTTATAAAATAATTTTTGTCTTCTTTTTATTATTGGATTTAGGACATGATGAGAAAACAAATTTTACTTGAGATTTTTATTTCTAAGTAACTATCAATAGTTTTATCCATGAGGCACAAAATACATTGCTTTACTGTTTCTGAAATTGCACACACATAAATGTATTATTATTAATATAATATATATTCACATTCTTTGTGCTTAAATAGTGTTATTTCAATGAAAACATGATCATGTGTTACACTATTAGTGGATTCATTATTTGTATAATTTTATTTAATAATCAATAAACCCGACTTAAATCACAGGATAACTTGTTCTATCTGAAATTACTAAGAATATATAAGAGAATGCAGAAGGTTAAATCAGTTATGAGTATATAATATTTTACATAGTGAAGACAAAGGGATGAAAAAATTCAAAAGGAAAAATTATGAGTAATTATATTTATTATAACACATGTTGCACATTAAACTGTTGCATTTATATTGGCTCTGACTACTAGAGACAAGTTCAAGCAGCTAAGTCTCAGGAGATCTCTCCAGTTGATAGGGTTTCTAGTTAATGAAAGGGTCATATCAGTTTTATATAACTCAACTTTCTGAAATTCAGGTACTCTTCTATCACAGACATTCCAAATATAGTCTCATTTACAAATCTATTAATCTGTGATTACATAATGCAGTGGTGGCCCATAACACAATCATGACATGAAGGGGCTGTTAAATTTGATAGCAAATATCTCTATCGAGAGGTTTCTCATACATACACATCACATTGTTTATATAAACTAAATAAATGAAAACATTACCATTTCTCAACACAAGAGTTTATTACAATGTTCCAAAATTTAGGTGAAGAGAGACACTGGGCCCTTCACATGATGAGCCACCTCTGCTATGAAGTGAATAACAAACAGAACTATAGAAGCTTCACTTCTAATTCACTCAGTTACTTCCAAGCTCCAGTTGTAAAGATTATATTTTACACAAAATCCAAGTTTTCAACAGCTTTCAACAGATGTTCATTGAAAAAAAAAAAATCAGATGGCTTATATTTAAAAGAAAGCATGCTTGACATGCCTCAAATTCTAAACATTTATATTTCATTATCATGTTATTACTTAGCAGAAATAAAATGAACAAGGCTCAGATCAATTCAAAATAAGTGCTAAAAATGTCCAAAATGTATACTAAAATTTTTTAAATATGCACAAAAAAAAACAAGTCATGTATATATCTACTTATTACTACATGCAAAAGGGGTTAGTTGCATAATGCCACAGAGCTTGTTCCTACATAAGCCATATTTCAATAATATACATGTAAATTTTGATTATTTATAGTAATTACAGAGTTGAAACATAAATCAAGAAAAATAAGTATTTATATACGAAGAAAAATCCTCTAAAATATGCAATATTAAATTTAATTTAAATTGTCCCATGAGGTTAAAAATGCTAAAATTAGATTCCTCAAAACCATAGGAAGACAGGAAAAAATATGCAAAACATGAAAATCTGAAACCCGATAATAAAGATTTCTTCACTACCACCGCAAATAACTTTTTTGGAAGGTAATGAGGAACACATTTCAACACTAAAGCTCAATTAAACATTTTTAAATTTGAAATAGTATTTTGCACATTGTACTGTCAGCATACTATGTGTCATTGTATTATGTGGATCAGCGCTGTCCAACAGGTGGCCCACGGATGATGGTACATTCTATATCAAATTTTTCATCAAATGTTGGGAGACACAAATCCATGCTGGCAGAATCAATATTTGATGTGGCATGTTCAGTTAGAGAAAATAGAAAATTGTGTTTGGAATTACCCCATCATACAATACAATTCAAAATCATAAACAATACTTTTTAAAATAAATATCAAATTAATTTTTCCAGCTTCAATTTATATAAATTTGTTGACAAGAATCAAAATATCACGTTACAAATAAACAAATAGGACCCATTCATCAGCCAACATAAAACCTAACCCAATCCCGTGTCACCCCGATCGATTCAAAGTGTATAGAAAATGGGTTGCAGGCTAAGATAAGTTGGACAGCGCTTATGTAGATGAACAAACATTTGAAAGATAGTATACATAAATCAGTTATAAAGTAAGCAATATTTTTCATTGATTCCATCAATGAAATGATTTCTACATTTTCTTTTATTTATTAATCTTTTGAGCTTAATATTCTATGTAGGCAAATTTCAAACAGTTTTACAACTTGCATGTGCATGTTGCAAGTTTTAAATTATTCTTTAATTATACTAGACAAGATGTAAATTTCAAGAAGTAGAGACACTCGCACAATGTAAATTTTTTTGTATAAAAACGTGAACATGAAGATAATATGATCTCAACATAAAATAACTTATAGTAGGCATATTGATAAGGAGCTTTTTTAGTTTTTTTTTCTAGGGAGAGATCTTTTTTCACTAGTTTATACTATGTCAAATTTAAAAGAAAAATTATAAGATAATGAGACTACTTAAAGCTAAGTTCAATACAATATCACATTAATTCTAATTATATACATTGTATAGTCTAGACTACGTAGTCTTCTCTAGAGTATGTTTGAAGTGAGTCAGGTTATCTTATAATATTCTAACAAAAAAGTTAAATATAAATCATATATATTTTGCAAAATGACTCCGTCAGGAGAATTCTTACGTGTAATCTGATCAGTATTCTTAGCGATTAGTCAACAGATAATTTTTTCTTGTTCAAGTAAAAAAATTACTTATCTAACAACAGTCAACATTTTCAAAACTAATTAATGTTTCTCTGTGCTTTCGTTGGAATCTCTACGAAAGAAATCTCATTAAAACTGAGTCTTTTAAAGCATTGTTACTCTGAAGTCCAATTTGAGTATCATTGTTAAGTGTAAGGACACATTTCCTCACTGATCACTAATCTATATTAGGTCTGCTTCCTGAAACACCATTCTACATAATTGTTTTAACCTTAATACTAAATATTAATTTAACTACCAATTTACAGAAATCGGCTAAATAGAAATAATGTACATCTCCCAAACTAGTTCAATGCAAAGGACTATTGAAACAAGAATTGATCAAAACCTCAAATACAGTTTGGTATTGTGTAAACTTTTATATGCCCTTTAATTCTATACTTAAAGTTGAAAGTTGGTGAAAAATAAAGTAAGTTAGGAAGATCTAGGTAAGTTAAGACACTTGAAATTTTAAAATCATATAATATGACACAGTAGCAGTATTATTTGTCATAAGGAAGTAATATGAAGAGGATTTCATCTCACCCAACAAAAACTGCAAAAGAATCCGATGAAATAACAAAATTTATTTTATCATTTATCACCAGTGGAACTGTTTAAAATTCAAATGAGCTGAAATCAATCTATTCTTAAAATTCAATGCATGTTCATTTATTTCCAGAATTAATCATACATGTTTTTGTAGCTAAAAAATACAACCTAATAGAAGGTATAAAAAATACACATGTTAATATAACAACCTGTTCTTCCTTAAGTTAACCATTCTGTGATAGAAACAAATGGACAGTAGAATGTAAAAAAAATATTCCAACAAAGGTAACACGAAATATCAACAACTAGTCTTTTACACCCATTCTAAAATAATCATTGAAGGAAACACTTAGAAATTGTTAAACGTAGATAATCTTTACCAACAATTCAAAACTTCAAAATAATGAGAAAATATTAGTTTAGAGGTGAAGCAGAATATCTAGCTATATTATTTATTAAACTAGAAATATTCATCAATATTTTGAAGATTGAAAACACTCAAGTTGTTGAAAGATCCGAAAACGTGAAGCATTTATAAAACTAAACAGAAATCAAAAAATTCACTTAAGAGATAAGAACACACACTTTAAAAACTCCAATGTTTTCTTCTATGAGATAATGAATAACAAAATGGCCAAAGAGCCCAGAGATCACAATTACATTACCACTTAGAAGAACATAGAAGTTATGCACAACCATTAAAGTAAGCAATTAAAGCCTCAAAGACAAGAATGGATAATAGTGGACAGCATATTTACTAGAATAAACAGCGATCTGAAATTTTTTTTCTTTTATAAAAAAGCTACTTCATGAGAATATTATTTGAAAATTCCCAGCACAAATTTTATCCCTACCAATTTAAAGGAGTCATATAATCATTGTCTGATGAAATATAAGAATGATGTCTATATGAAAATCAAAATTGTACTATAAACTATAAGTGATGTAATTAATGATAATACAAATATGTACTTTACGTATCACAATAAAGTACCTGTTTATTAGATGACATAAGCACCTTAACCTACCAAGAGATCACTCTTAACTAATAAGTTATAATAAAACAGATACTATGCATAATAATTTATAATTATAAGAGAAACATAAATGCAAAAAATAAAATAAATATATTTTATCAGTAGTACATCAAACAAAAACTTAAGCAATAAGTAAAGCTGCTGCTTTCATAAAATGATGTACAAAGTTAAGAAACAAAAAGCAGAGGTAACATTTCATCTTTTCAGTTCTGGGCCTGTATATGGAGCAGAATCACTCCAGAAGTCAGGAGGGCTAGGGATCTGAAATAAGGCTACAATATTCTTATTTTCTAGTTTAAGAATATCGTCCAAGTGAATTTCTTCAAAGTAGTGGCATGACCGTTCTTCATTATCAGATAAAGAATCATATGGAGGAGCTAAGATATCTAAAAATGCTGCAGGTCCATCAACACTGTGAATCTCGTGCAAGTTTCCTTCATCAGGGGTAAGCACACATGCGCCACCTTCTTCATTCACTTTAACACCTTCAGTTTTTTCTACTAACACTGCATGTCTGCTAATGTTGCACGTTGTTCTCAAATCATCTTGTTCATCTGAAGACAGAACACTGTAACTTTGTAAGTTTATAGTACCAGTCAGAACTTTCAGAATACCATGCATTTGAGGGTGATCATGTAATGGAATTCTCACTCCGTCTCTTAAAATAAATATACCAATTGTTACTGCATTGTCTTCATAAATTTCTATATATGTGACGGGAGGTTTTCGGACATTCTTGGAAGACACAGTATTAGAAGTCCAATCCAACAGGCATCTGTCAAGTTTCACATCACCAGCACTCACATTGTCAGCAAGAGATTTCAACTTGTCAAAATTATCTTTGAAGAGATTAACATTTGTATTACTTCTAGCGAAAGTTTTCAGAGCTTGTTTCAAAATGCGTTCAATTAGGGAACCCATTCTAAGAAATTTTTGAAGTACACAAAATATTTACTAAAATATTTCTAAGGTCATCATTGCTATGCAGAACAGAAAGAGCCTTCCGTTTCACAACTTCGTTGCATCTTTGTAGTGAGTTATAACCCAGATAGTGCGAACAAGTAAAATCCAAGATAAAAGATATTCATCACAAATAATTTCACTACATCATTCAATACTGGCATACACTAAACATGTTGTTGTTACAACCACTGAAGACCAAATCTGTTCCCGGCTTTCTCCCCCATTATTCTAAGTCTTTAGACCCGTAACTGACACATGTTAACAGGCATTCACGCCCGTTATCTCAATACAACTCGATACCGTTCCGCAATCAGTTCTCCGCAGTTCTCCGCTTCGCGCTGGTACCGCGATTTCTAGGAGCATTGCGTGCAGACAGGGAGCATAAATGGAACTAAGAACAATGCATGGAATATCATTATAAAAATACTCCATAAACTGATCTTCCTGCATGATGCGTGACCATGAGTTATGATTGAGTATAAAAGGTATGCTAATTTCCACCGATAAAAAATGTGCCAAATGCATTTACATACAATACTCTCGTGTTGCAGGATGCATGCTTATCATTTGAATATTTTAGAAGTCAAAATTGTTTTAATTGTAGAATTTGGAACAGAAAATAAAATTCTTTATTTTTCCGAAGTTCTAATGAAACTAAAATGTTTATTTCAACTTAAACAAACCAAAAAAGTGTTTATGATCGGATATCCGAATCAATCTGAAAGCTTCAACAAAATCTGAATAATTTTTATATCGATACATCAGTAAAGGTTCAAGTATCGATGCAATGAAAGATATAATTTGATATATCGATACATTTTCTACAAATTCTGCGAGTTTAAAGTTTAACCGCCATTGTACCGTCCTACACCATGGGTCATATCTGGATTGTACAATTAAGCGCTTCTAACTGTAACTTACATAGTCTGTGATTAAGCGCTTCTAACTTATTACTAACAACTCCTACTAACCCCTCCGCGCGGGCCAAGTTGTTAGAAAATCCAGCTAAAGCGGCCCACATACTAACAAGCCTACCACCAGCCTACCACTCAACTCCAACCTCCTATCGCTTCGTGGCTTCAATAGCACGCTAAATTTCCCGTTAAAAAAAAGGCGATAACGCGGAGAGGCCTGAAGCTTCGAAATTTTGCACACGCACTCCATCATGAAATCAACAATGATTTTTTTCAATTGATGTTTTAAACGTTTCTTACTAACAGTCACAGAGCGCAGAAACCCACGAAAAGCCCTAGAGCTTCGAAAATTGGCGCGATCTCACAGGGTGAGCTGAAGTGCATAATCAAGAATATTTGTCGAAAAATTCAGTATGACCATTGAAAGCAACAAGAACGAATAAAATCTGTGTAAAATAACGACTTCATAGGACAAACACATAACAATAATAATAATAAATTTATTGTCAAAAAACAGTACAAACTGCGTATGACCACGTGGAGGACAATAAACTAATTTACTCTCCGGAAGCAAGCAAGGGACGTATTCCATCAATTCCGATCAAGGGCC
>NNCF01128401.1:61702-114152 GCA_002313205.1 Laupala kohalensis
CCATTGATGTGGAAGTTCACGAATGCCTAAAGAATGCAATTTTGAAAGGAGAATTCCGTGATCGATGACATCGATATTTACCAGATATTGACAACAATGTCTCAGCCATAGCTGATAAGGTGGGAGTTTAAAAACATATAATTTTCAAATGTTATCTCAAAAATGGAAAGGTTAAAGATCAGACAATAGAATCGTTCATCTACCTTTTAATATTCAAGAGTAAGGTACTTTCTTTGTGCAATTCACTCCATCCAGTTATACGGAAAAGTACTTCAAATTTTCTGGGGTTTGGTGTCCTTATGTATATGATAGATAGAATGATAGCTAAGTTCTTCAGACAATTTTTGGACCTTAAGGATAGACAATGTGTTTTAATTCAATTTTTTAGAGAAAACCTTTCTCCTCTGCAATTTGTCAGAGCAGAGCAAATAAACATTGGATACGCAATTTCAACATTCAGGCATATACCATAAAAATAATTTTCATGCAGAAGCTTCAATATGTATAACTGATTTTTGTCCTATGTTCCTTAACATAAATATGGAAAAGAACAAATCAGTGTATGGGTTTTAAAATGTTTATCTTTTGATTTTTTTTGGAATTGCTATCCTGGATAGGTTACCCATGTTGGCACTCCCTATGCTGCCAAGGTTATATTATACTATTTTAATGCATTCCAAATCCATCAATGAATAAGAAACTGTTTATTATTGCATTGTATAAAGTACAGAAAAAAAATTCCTTAATACTCTAATCTATATATCTCTTCTACAAATTCTAAATTCAATTTTTCTGCCATTGCTTAAAAGTTTTAAAGCCCAAGAAAGGTAAAGTAATTTCAATTCCCAAAGTGACTTCAATTTTCGTTTTAATATGTTGCATATGTTACAAACATTTTCATCAAGTTTTTTCTTCACTGTACAGAAAATTTAATCTACATATCGGACCCATGTGGATAGAGTAGGGAAGAATAATTTGAAAGTATAAAATATTCTCAACTTTCTATCACTACCAAGTTTTTATAGTTCTAAAGATAGTTTACAAAATGATTCAAAAGCTTGATACTTTATTGCAAATACATACAGCCTTACACTAACATTAGTATAGTACACTCTTCCATCCAGTAACAACATTAATCAGTAACATTTGAGACTAGTTTCCCCTAAAGCATTAACATACAGCCTCTTCATTAAATAAACATCTTTGTAGCACAAGTGTATTAAAAACAAGTCTCGTCTCAGTCATCATCATTTTCTCCTGTGCAATAGTTTATATAATAGTTTATAATAGTGCCTGCTCTGAGGAGATTTGTTTTACATTATTTCGCACATCTGATACAGAAGTTATATCGGTAGTAAGTTAGCAAAAGATTTAAGATTCATAACTTAGTAATTTTATTTGTAGTGAACATATATTATTCTATGAGTATTCATTCAGTAATCTGCAATGGTTACCACTATTACATAGAGTACAGTAAATAAATAATACATACGTGCTTAATGATACAAGTTCAAAACATCTTTTATATTATTCTGTTAGAAATTCTACTTCATTAAAATACCAACTATACATAAAACAAAAAACAGGACAAATTCCTAAAAATTTAGGGAAGAAGAAAAACTCCTTCAAAATAAGTAAATTACAAACACCAAGGAACTGTAAAAGATCAAGGGTGCTCAATAGTATGATTTTTTTGATCACATTAATTAAAAAATTGATTGAAATAACATTTACTCTTATATTAGAACCATCAAACTTATCAAGTTAGGGATAGGAAATTTATGCATTTTTAATAATAAAATTAAGAAACTAAATTGAAGGTTATGAAGTGCTTATAATGTTACCAAATTACTCAAATATGTGCTATTTGTGTTCTGATGTTTCCTAAATTATCTACATTAATGTAAATATTTGAAGCGTTCCTCATTTTATCTTCTCCCCCCTTAGTTGTTCTACAAAGTTCCCTAAGAATCAAAGAACTTAGTCAAATTTGTGCAAGATTTCCAGTAATGAGCTAGCATTGTATTTATTTTCATTGCAATTGGATCATGTAGTATAAATTAGAATTTTCCTTTCGGTATTGTGAATGATTAATTATGACTAGTTTTCATAAGGGATCATACAAAGGTATACACTTTCACGCTTGATTAAAAAAATGTAATAAAAAGAAAATATGGTAGGGATAGATCCGAGATGGACAGACTATCACAAACAAGAAAAGATTTTGGTCTGTAATGGTGGATAATGCCATTTCAGCCACATGGGGGCCATCTTCATTTCTACAAATATTATGATTAGAGAAAAAAAGTAAATAAAATAAATAAGTTGTAAAATACAAATCAGAGAAAAAAGAATTAATATTATCAAATGAATATAAACATAGTATTCACAAATATATATATGTGATGGACAAAATAATTTCTACTTTGTGAAAGTTACAGAAGCTCCAATTCCAAAAAGTATTTGAATACATGTTTACATATTTAACACAATGTGGATGTAGGCTATCTCCGTGAACTGTAACTTAAAACAAAGCTCCATGGAGCCAGGGGACCAATCCCCACCCTAAAAATTCAGGTTAAGTAAAATAATAAATTTCATACATTCTGACCATTTCCAAAACAATATGTGTTTTTGTGCTTGCATATAAATCCTATCCCTAGCAGTAGTTTATCAAAAGACAATTCTTCAGTGAAATTTTTCTTAGAAAGTGGAAGGAGCACGTAGAGATATTATTCCTGAAGGGATTCTAAAAAGAGAAGTTTTCATATCATAAATAGAGCTATACACACAAAAAACTTTTAACAGCTTCCACCTTTTTATTGGAATATGTTTTGATGATTGTTTGAAATAGCATACGCTGATTTTGTATAGTTTTAAAATATGTTCTAACAGAAAGGTCCCTTCTATAAATCGAAATGTTTCTAGTAGGCAGAAAATGTAGGGAAAATGGTAGTTCTGAGGTATATATCATTTTTTGACAATAAATTATTTTATTTATTTATACATATTATTAAACTTTTTTTCTCGCTAATACTTCACCAGTTCTACTCAGTCTAAAATAGATGAAGAAAACATTCAATAAAACATGTTCCAACACTAAGGATAGAAATGTTTGTGAATAAAGTCATTTTAAATTTAAAAAAGAAATGTCTCTTCACATTATAAAATATAGTTCACAAATAATAGTAAGTCAACTATTGAATATTAGGTTGAATTTTAGCTCCGTATCATGAAAATGTCATTAACAACAGTAAACACAAGAGAAATGCTTTACTAGAAAAATACAATAGTATTAGAACTTTACATTTGTTTACAATTCTCACAATGGTGACTAAGTTACGTGAGTGCAAAACATAATTACAAACCAAATGTACAAAAAAATTAAGAAATATTGCACTGCAAACTACAGAACATTTATAATTGATTTGACAAGAATACCTTGGATAAAAACTGGAAATACTTGCACACTATTTCAAGAAAGCAATTTCAAAACACTATAATTCATAATACTAAGGACAAAAAAATCGTATCAATAATTTCACAAAAGTATATCAATCATAAGTAGAAAAGGCAGTGGCTCTCAACAATTTAACGTCTATGGCACACTTTGTGAGGACGAAAACTATTGAAGGCACATCGGACAATACTCATCACTATTTTCTGGATATTAATATTTTGATTCATTTTCCATATAAAAGTGAACACACCAGTAAAACTTAAAAAATCATGGAAAATTTATGGTAAACTTATGTGTGAACTTAACTTAACCTTAGTTAAACTTACATCAATCTTAGGGGTGATTCTAGCATAAGAGTTAGGTCTATGAGTCTTGTAGAGAAAGAATAACTTTTCAAAAGTTCATCATTCAAAGAAATATCTAAAATAAAGTATGAATATTTTTCAAGATGAGAATTTTACTTCAGAGATGGACTAGTTCTGGTTCCATTGATTCTTGATGGAACTAAGATAATAGCATTAAATCTCTCTACATCCCGAACTAATTACGTTAAATATATTGAAAAATAAGTTTGCTCTGTATGTTTGATGCATCCCAATTGGATTAAAGTATAGTTTTGTGATTTGATGGTTACTTAAATAAATCTTCTTGTCCAGATTAAAACAAAATCAAAATTCATCAGCCGGTAACTTAATGATTGTAATGAAACAATCTGATATAGTCATAAGACTCAAAATATTTTAATGGCATGTTGGCTTATTAAGCTTATGCCTCAACTTTAATTATTAATTTTTTAAATTTCATTTAGTAAATTTTGCTAGAAAAAATAATTCCATTAAAAGCTCAAACAGAAAATTTACATAAATATTGAACTGGCCACATCAGTTCATCTGCTTTAATCTATCGTATACCTACATTATACGGTCGTGTTATAATATTTTAATACAGTTTAGGAGTTTTGATGGTAAGAAGTGGTCCCACCAATAATGAAAAAAATACATAAATAACTTTGAATTAAGAAAATGGGTTTCTCATGCAAAACAAAAATTCCACCAGTGCCCAACGGCCCTTGATCGGAATTGATGGGATAGTCCCTTGCTTGCGCCCAGAGAGTAACTTAAGTTTATTATCCCCCACAGATCAATGGGGGTTATAGCTGCCACCCCTCCCACCCCAAATTCGACCTGAACTCTCAACAGATAAAAGGCATACTTTCAAAAAGTTTTACCAGATTTTATTTGTTACAAGCAAACATAATACAAATTTGTACTATAATCTGCATATTATGCGCACTAGTTGAAGTGACTCGCAACACTAAAAATATTCCATGCAGGCTAAATTCTGCAATACTTGTATAAGTGATACATCACGACCGCATAACTCACGGCTAGTCTCCAATGTTATTAACGCGTTGTGAGGAGGCAGCAGGCGACGTCTTTCTTTACAAGACCTTTACCAGCTTCACAGAGGATGGGATGGTCTTTACACGTTAGAAATTTCTCTTTTCTACATGCTTCATGTCATCTATAGATGGCATGTGGATTTCTATTCATTTCCGGGATGCCCTTTTTCCTTCCATATGTTGTGAGCTGTTTGTTATTTCACTAGTGGAACCTTTATTTATTAGTACTCAGATTAGGAAGAAGACCTCTTCAAGACAACTGATTTAAAGAATATATACTAAACTAAACTCTTGATTGAGATTTTATTTTATAACTTTCATACATTTGTTGTTTGTTCATTATGTCTGCATTAAAAATACATATTCATGAATTTATGATTTGTATCTTTATAAAATTGTGATTTGGACACACAATCCTTATCTTTTAATATGCATATGCCATTTTAAACAATTAAAATTTTTTGTTACTATTTAATATTGCTAATTGTTGATTATCTACTTGATGAGTAGACGAATTTTATTAAAAGATAATATTTAAAAAATTTGTGTTGTAAAACCAAAATTTTCAAACAGAAATCACACAAACCTCGATTAGTCCCCTTCTTGATTATGGTCTAGATCTGCCACTGCTGATCATACACAGTTTGCATCAGCTTTTTGACAATAAAGTTTATTTATTTATATAAAAAAAGCAATAAAGTTCCTTTATTGCTTTTTGCACATATTTAAAACATCATGATATATTAGAGCACATTTGAATTACAAGATTAGTATATACATAGGCAGATCTATTGGACAAAAAATAGTTAATAAGTCAACGTGCTTTAAGAGCAGTTGCTTAATAAAGCTACTCTTTTGGAACTGGAACCAAGATCACTAAGCTGGAACCATACAATTAAGAAACGAACCCATTCTTAATATACTTAGTAATATATATTCACAGAGGACCAACCTATGGTGTCTAGGTTAGAGTACTTCTACCTCTGGATAGTTCAAACCATGTTTCTACCTAGTAGAGTTTGCAGAGGTGGACAAAGGTGAACAGTATGTTTTCTTTGGGTACTCTTGTTTCCTCCAGCTTTTTATAGCACCATAACATTTTAGTCCTCATTCACATATCACCTGCCTCAGGATTGTGTGTCTGGAAGGGTATCCATTATCCTTGCTATTCCCCAACCTGAACCTCAGAGGCATCATCTCACCCTACATTTCCGACCCCTTCCATAAGGGAAACAGAGTAAAAGTAAAGTACTGAAGACAAAACAAGTATTGAAATCCATGTAACAAGATCTTACTAAGTGTAGTATCGCCACTCAACCTGGTGAATAATGCTTTAGATAGACGAATACAAAGCATACATGAGAGCAGGGATTGCTTCCGTGGGGTTACCAACTGATAATTGTGACACCAAAAGAAAATAACATTCATAGTATTTAAGATGTCTTAGAACAGGATATGCTTACCTACATGAGTGCAGGGATGAACAAATAGATTTCTCATTAAAAAAGTTTTTGGATTTCATTCAATTTCATGTGTTCACAGTTACTGGCCCTTGAGCAAAATGCTGCATTTTCTTTCCCACTAGATGTTGAAAATCCTAGTAATATGATTTTCACAAATAGTAGGTGACAAACTTTATCAAAATGAGTAAAGTAAATATGTATAAATTCAGACTGCATGAAACTCAACATTTAAAATTATTTTGAATGTTTTAAGATACTTATCTTCATCAGGTAAGTCAAAATAATATGTTGAAGATTGGGGAAAAGAATCCTATAAAAAAATCAAGATCATTTTACAATTACTGGAGTGTGCCCACTTATAGAAATCATGAAGTGACTTAGTTATGATATTCCTAAATACATTTATGTTACTGTTGGTGAAACAACTGAACTACTGAATAGTGACAACATTCTTTTGTATTTCTCTGTAGTTACAAAGGAAAAATCCCTTTCTTCTGAAAACGTAAAAACTACTGTAGTATGTGACAAAACTGAGAACTGAAAAACTAATGATTGTGAAGAGATGGGAATCAGAGCATACAGAAATTTATTCCTATAAGAATTAATTTTGACTGACACTGAATATGTAGTACATCAGGAATGTGTTGAAGTATAACAAGAAGCAGCTATAGTGAATAAATAATCCAGTTGGTGTTTTGGACAGTTAATTCTAATTTAATTTCACATTCGTAATGACGAATTTTTAATGTATAATATCTTTCATGCTTATTATTGAATTAATACAGATATTGTATGAATATAAATGTACACATATTTATTATTTGAGCAACCTACATCATCTTAGAGTAGTTCATAAAAAAGAAGGTAATAACAAAAATATTTTCTTCTACCTAGAATAGTTTTTAGGAAATATAACCCAAGGAATTTTCAAGGAACATAATAAATGCCTTCACAGCATTAGTGGGCCACAGCAAACCTGTTGAGAATCACTGACAGATACTATTACATAAAATTACAATACTCTTTACAAACACTTCCAACAAAGTGTCCTTTCAAAACCTTGCAAAATCTTCTCATTAAATGTGAGATAAAAAGAATATCTAAGGAATCAATCCTAGAAATATTACAATTAATACCAGCCTCCTAATTGACTAGTGCCTTGTGCCCACATGTATAAGTATTACTTCTAAATACAGAGGATATATTCATAGTCAACATATAGTTGGTCAAAAAAGCAGAGGAATCACACACCAACAATACATAAATTTATAATCAATCAATCAATCAAACAAACAGGAAAAAATCTAATAAGAACTTTGTCATGTGATCAAATGAATCTTCCATTAGTAATAAATCAATTTATATGGTTAAAACCTTTGTTTAAAATAAGATTATGTTCCTACAACTTCAATAAGACAAAAGATTTTACAATTTTTCTTTAATAAAAATTTCTCTTCAATAACCTTTAGCATTGAAAAAGATAAAAGAGCTACATTTATTCATTTCTCTAAAACTCGAAAACAGTTCATACTTGAATGTTACACCCATTTTTTTATTAGCCACTTGAGAGTAGGTATGTTTTAATACCATCATCACATTTTAAGTGAAAATCTGTCTCCAAAATAAATAACATGCATACTAAAAATAAGCATTTATTTTTAGTGCATCTATTCAAAGTTTCAGTACAAAAGTTGTTGGCCAACAATAAGCACTTGACTTTCACTTCTCCAAAAGCTGAAAAAAATTATTCAGTAATACAGAATTCTTTTTCGTGGTTCATCTTTGTTTGCACCAAGGTAAATATAAACAAAATGACTTTCACAATAAATAACAACAAAACAACAAAAAAAGAAGATTTTTCGCAACTTACTCTTTGTATACACATCAATGCAATACCTATTTAAATAAATATAAATTAAGTATTAGAACCTTTAGGGCAAATGCGTAAGTTTCAACGATTCAGTTCTGTTCCTATAACTCTTAATTACCCTTGTATAAATAGGATAAATGAAAACATGTTTCATACACTTATAACACCAAATGATGTCGTTAAACAGACGCACGTATGCATGGCATTAATGACTCGTAATAAATCACTAAATGAAAATACCTAAGAAGGTATTTATACATGAGGCACTCAACCGTTTCCAACCACAATGTCATGATTTAATCCAAATAGAGATATAACACATCATCCTTACACCTGTCTCTTATACACATCTATGACCAAATACACAAACATAAATACTAATATTTGTTCAGTGACCANAAAATGTTCATCCAACCTAATATACAGTATACATCATAAATACTCAACATAACCAGCTTTTAAGAAAATTAATCTAACATTAAATTACAACTAACAGTAATAAATTAAATACTTAGTATTTCAGAAGTGTCTTCTTGCATCAGGGAAATATCTTCACAAGATGGCTGAGATTCAATTTTAAGTAAATTTCTAGAAAGTGTGGAACGTTTATCAACTTGTCCATTTCTTTGATGACCAAACTCAAATCGTATATTTAATTCACCAATTTTACTTTTTGGGAGGATGTCAGGAATCCACTCAATAAGAAATGGAGTAGGTTCAACTTGGTCAGGAGAAGTATTACCTATATACAACAAAGAATGGGATCTTTTAAAACAATCAACATAACACCCATCAGTATTTAGATTTTAATATGTTTGTAGAATTTCAGTGAACATTATCCATTTAAGAAAAGCAGTATGTAGGGGTGATAGAATGCCATGAATCAAATAAATATAGATAAGAATTTCTCATGCAAAAACTATTAATTTATTTTTGATCATCTGTAGGCGGAAGGAGGTCTTAGGCCTGATAAAGAACCCATAAGTTTTGACCTTTCAAAAGTACCAGAAATAGATGCAATCCAGGAAATATTCAATAATTTTTTACTTTCTCATGTACATAGTATTTAGAAAGTATTGTAATTTACTCAGCGATTCTGAGTAAATGGATGAATCAGTGTAATTTACATTTCGTATTTACAATAGATTTTACATGTTGTTGATGCACATGCTATAATTTTTTGTTTGCTTTAAAACAAAGGGTACTTCACATGAAGGTCAAAGTACTCTTTTGAATGTTTCTCAAAAACGGCTCCAACGATTTTGCTTAAATTTTCTATACTAAAGTACAATTAGTATGCACTACATCCGCATTAGTGGTATTTCGCTTGGAAGTGTGGTATAGATGCAGTAAAAATATTTCTGTCTGCTACATTTATGCATTTGTTTACTATTTCAAGAACTTTGCATATTATTTAACATAGATGAAGTGGAGGTAGAGTAAAATAATATTCTGAATATTTATTTTACTTTCAAATCTCTAATAAAAGACAGAAATTAGTTGAATTACTGGGCTTTGAGTCCTACTAAAATGTTAGTTATAGTACATTTCTTTTGTCATATATAGAGCATACAGAACCAGAAAAAAAAAATTGATCATGTGATTTTGTCGAAAAAATTCATTTTACTATCATATACATTGTATACTATTATATACATGAAGGAACTGATTTTGTATATTAGAGATTCTTTTATATAAATGGTAGCAAAGTTATTTCTTAAATAAACTTTTTAAATTGGGTAAAATGAAGACGATTAAAATATAGAGCGACATATTAAAAAGCAATAGAATCCTCTCCTAATAGAATGCTTTAATATCGCTCTCTAGTGCAGACTGGAAAATGTATATGAGAAAGTATGTGTAATGGTTTTGCACCACTAGTTTTTTTTAATTAACTAACTCTAAAGTAATGAATTTTAGAAAATACTTTATTTTAACCAGAATGGAATCTGTTGACCTCATATTTTCCAAGTTACAGCTATTCAAAGTTTACCACATACATCCTGGAGTTTTACATTACTGGAGTTTTGTAGATAATTGCAGAAACTCAAGTCATGCAAAGTAATAATTGTCCATATGGTTAAACTATGTTATGTAATTAGTAGTTAACACTCTATAGTTAATGTTAAACATACATACCAGAGTCCAATAAGCAGAATACATACTTAAATTACAAATAACTTTATTTATAATAAAAAATTTTCAGTATGCAGTAAAATTATAATTAGTGCAAATATTTATGGTGGCCTGTCATAAAACAGAAGAGTGGTTGGACGCACTGACTACAACAATGCATGACTTGAGAAGCAGAATTGAAATTTTTACAAAGAGAGGATTCTGACATTTGGAAAATGTTTCTCATTATCCATTAAGCATCAATTTATACTCCTCAAACTTCCATAGTTAAGACAATATGAGCAGAATTTGGCAACTGCTATCACTGCATTTGCATCACAAAATCCATTTAAAAAATGCATCTCTCTACATTCTTCAGAAAAACACAAATCTAATTATATTTGGAACATATTTCTTGCAGTCTCAAGAAGATTTTTTCTGAATGAATGAACTTAGGTAGACTGACCATGATAAACAGTGAACAAATATGGAATGCGAGTTAATTGCTTAGCAATTGAAGTCAAGCTACAAACTACACAAAGACATTACAACTGTCTAAAAATCTAATATTACCATTAATAAACCAAATATGTTTTCAAATCTTCAAATAATGTTTTGATGAATTCTGTCAATAAATGGTCATATTGGATACTCAGATATACTATAAATACAGACATACAAACAATACAAAAATATGTTTTCAGCAACTGCAATCAAACAATTGTTAGAATATTTTCCCCCATTAAATTTGAATGTTCAACAACCTTGTGGCTTCTCTTGAACCCTTTTGTATACTCAAATTCCAATTTTTGTTGAGGATTTCAACACTATTGTTTTATTAGAAGGTTTTCCATCTGCATCAGATTATTATCAAGATTATTCTAGTTCATATCAGCTGATTATTAAAAAATATACTTGAATCTTGTTACCATAAATTCAACATCATTACACATTCAAATGGTAGTGAAACTGAAGATAAAAATCATTATACTCACCAACTTTAAGAAAGGTTTTTAATTCCAGGGGTTTAATAAGAGGTTGGCCACTAGTTTTACGATAAGTCTCATTTTCATACCTATGATGTTCGTATGGTTCATAAGTTCCATCTCTATTCTCCACAAAACTTCTCGTAATTTCCAGAGGCATCTAATGAACAAAACAAAAAATAGCATAAAGAAAGAATCCCAAAAATTATTTTCAGAGTTGATAGAAATACTAACTTACCAAAGGAGTTTCAAATATGTGTTTTACATGAATAATATTTGTTATATGCCAAGTATATTTTGTGAAAGTTCCCATAGGTAGGGCATCTTTCCTTATAAAAGCAGTTGTGTAATTTGGTAAGCGTTTTCTTTTTCCTTTACAGGAAATGCGTTCACGCAAGCAATCAAAGAAATCCTGAAGAAAAAAGTCATAATAAAACAGTTTTCTAAAGAAAAGAGGAGCATAAGTACTGTCATTACTTACCTGTGGAATATGAAATACTAAAGGATCTGGTTTTCCATTGAACTGAAAATGCATAGTCTGGTTTATTCTTTCAGTAACAGAAGCAAGCCATTGTAGAAATGAGAAGTTGGTAGTATTTTCATCAACTGGCTCTACAAAATAAATAAATTAATAATGAGACAATTCTCCCCACTTTTTTCTTGTAAGCAATGAGTATGAAATTTTGTGGCTTATGTAATTTATATTTTATTTTCTGTTTTGTCAAAATATTCCAAAGTACTCTTGTAGTTTTCCTAGACCATTTTAATTGACTATCTAATGAGGATAATTTGATCCATTGGTGATCTGGGATAAGTCCCATAGTGGATGCACATTTTCCATTAACCAGAAACATAACAGGTTAATATTTATGACAGTATTTTGTGAGAAAAATTAATATATTGGATTGTAATTCAGTAATTATTCAATACATTTACACTTGTGCATATAATATTTAAGATTTCCACCATTTTCAATTTCCTAATTTAATATTTAAAAAAGATTATAACTGAATTTATTTTTCAAAAATAAATAAAATTTATTCTAAGAAAGAATGTCCAGAGAAAAAATTAATCAAAATTAAAATATCAAAACAATATTGAAAGAAAAATGGATTTAGATTAAGTAGTTTATTATTTGTAATTAGGCTATCTAAAACTTAAAAGTCTTGTCCAATGTGAAAAATTTGAAAACTTAACTTTTGAGTAATTGGATACTCACATTAAGTAACAATTCTAAAAAGTGGAGAAAAAAATGAAATCCATTAACAACCCAAAGAACCTTTGCAATTTGCAGTTGACTTAGAATTTCAAAACTAAAAAATCATGAAATATGAAAAATAGCAGAATTTAGAATCATGAGGAAAATTAAATGTATCAACTTATCTCTCATCCACTTACACAGAATGCAACTCACTTTTCGTTCATGAAAAAATAAACAAATACTAATCTGGCTACAGAAAAATCAAAGTTTTCTGAGAATTACCTGAATTTGTGGACACTCTTTTACAGATTCCTCCACTGCTAGTGGAGCCACTAACAGTTTGACCAATTATATTATTGCAATGCCTTTTATTCAAACTTCCAGCTTCTTGTATTGTCAATAAGGTTGCACCAGATTGATCATCTCTTTTCCTCTTCATTCCCAACATCTACAATAACAAATGGTTTTCATTGGAAGTTAGCAACTTTAAAACCATTTGGGACAATAATCAGTTTTTCATGAAAATATAATCGGAGGTCTCGCGTTTTGAACACTCACTTCTATATGAGTTGTTGATGGATCTGCTAACACTGTTGATTCTCCAACATTATTAAAATTCAGACTTTCTGCCTGTAAAGTTTGTATTTGAACTTCAACAGCATCTCCAGGCATCACTTCTAAGCCATGCACCTAAATAATATAAACAAATTGCATTCTTTATTATGAAAGCTTATTTTTGTCACAGCAAGATACAAAATGTGATACAACTAAACCATGGGCATTCCCTTACTACAGGACGATGTGAAAGAAAAATTTTCCCTTTATTAATACTGTGATTCTATAAAATATTCACTTATAGAATAAATATAAATATATTCTGCAAGGGAAAATATATATTATTAATATTCTATACAGGAAACTCAGACATCTCTCTTACATTTACTACGTTAGTAGATCAACAACAATTTANTCCCTTTATTAATACTGTGATTCTATAAAATATTCACTTATAGAATAAATATAAATATATTCTGTAAGGGAAAATATATATTATTAATATTCTATACAGGAAACTCAGACATCTCTCTTACATTTACTACGTTAGTAGATCAACAACAATTTATGAGTTCTTGACTAATCGGGGAAAAAAATTAAAACCTATTGCTAATAATTGTGGTGAATGTAAATCTATGATAAAAGTTGTTTTCTTGAGAAAGAAATATCTATATCTTTTCAGAAACAGGGATCAAGATATGCTCCAGTTAATGGAGACATCATAAAAAGAAAGATTTTCACAAGCAGATGGTTAAAAGTAAGCTGTTAAAAGCCATTAATGGTTGGCTGGAGAAATTCTAAAAACTGTATTGGCCTGGATATAATACAACCTCAAATATAGTGCAATCCCAAGAATTTTGAATGAAAACTCAGGAGAAGGAAACACCAATTTTCTTTTATCCTTCTAAGTTACAACTTTTCTCCTAGCTCGTAAACAATGCAAGCACATTGTATTCAAAGTTTTTTGTCAAAATGGTCAATATTTTCTCTATCATCATCAAATAAATAACAAGCAAACATTTAGAAATGATAAATACGATAAGAGTCTTGGTGTGAGAGCATCAGAGACCAAAAACACTGGCTACTGGAAACATCACCACAGCAACGCAACATGTTAAATTAAAAGACGAGTCTGGCGAGACAACAATGTTATATCTTAATATTTTTGGAGAATCATTAGAAATTATTAAAAGATGCTCTAAAATGCTTATTGAGAAGCACAATATCCAACTTATTGGTGTTAATCTTGAAGTACTCAAATACAGAGCAAATACAATTTACTAAGGTACATATTAGGGGAGAAAACATTGCACTATATTTGGACCAATATGGCCATCACTGAATTGAGGTATCTTCAAGGTGACAAGAAAGCCTGAGTAATAAATTAATTAGTATGGCCAAACAACTGACCAGGTTATAATGTTGGTGAAATTGGTTTATTGGAGAAAACTCATAAAAAATTATACTTTGTTTTTTTTATAGTTTTTTTTTCAACTCTTATGATTTTTAAACACTATACTCAGAATTATCTATAGTTCGATAATAACTTGTACATGTACATTTTTTGCGTAAAATTACAAACATATTGACATTCTTTTAGTATTATAACTCGCAGCTAACTTTTTATCTTATCTAGTAACTTATGCTGAAATTTTTTAATCCACCTCTGCCTTAGGGCCCTTGATCGGAATTGATGGGATGGTCTCTTGCTTGCTTCCGGAGAGTAAATTAGTTTATTGTCCTCTATGTGGTCATACGCAGTTTGTACTGTTTTTTGACAATAAATTTATTATTACTATAATAATAATAAAAATACAAAAGGCTCACCTCAGCAATACCACTATCTGAAACTGTTAGGCTTGTAGCATCTAGCAAAGCAGCATCATCAGGAATCACCTCAACTTCCACTTCACATGGGGCACCTTCTTCACTCAAAATTGCAACCAGTTGATCATTAGGCACAGTGGTCACTAAAAAATGTGAAAGAATAAAAATATTACATAGCATTTTGTTTATATCAACAAAAATTTTAAGAGTTCTATCTTAACATGTACATCAAAATAAAGTCATCATCCCAGTATGGTTAGTAATAAACATTACTTGACAAATCAAGGGCAATTCTTTTATCACTTTAGTAACTAGTAAAATGTTATAAAATAAATGAATGTGTATGAAAAACATATCTGGTGGACTCATCCCACCTAGGGACACTGAAGAAGCATCAAATTTAGTAAAAAACTGCAAGGCAGAATGAAAGTAGTTAGAGATGAAGCCTCAAGAGGATAAGACCTGAAACGGCCAATGCTCTCCCAACTCATTCATGACTGGCAGCTCTATGTCTACTTGAGATGTGG
Source organism: Laupala kohalensis (assembly GCA_002313205.1). Taxonomy (NCBI): domain Eukaryota; kingdom Metazoa; phylum Arthropoda; class Insecta; order Orthoptera; family Trigonidiidae; genus Laupala; species Laupala kohalensis. The sequence goes on from NNCF01128401.1 coordinate 77,109, forward strand.
CAGCTCAATATGAAAACTGCCATACCCTGTCCAACTTGATACAGCTTATCTCTGTTCTTTCTGGGTACTTGGCGTAGTCTGATTACTACTGGGATACACGGGATAATTTGGTTAATCTCTTGTAACTCAAATCTAAAGAAATCCCCCAAATATTACCCCAAGGACAAATAAACTCCCTTATTAGAGGCTGTCCATAAATTACTATTTTTTACCACCCCACTCCTACCTCCTCATAATGCCCCTATAATACCCCCTCCCTACCTTCCCTCACCTCCAAGTTTTTGTTGCTCTTTGAAAAATGTGGGAACAAATTTTGATTCTTTGACTTAATTGTTTGTTCCTCGTGTTTCTGTGCTTTACAGTGGTGGAGTACATAAGTTACAATGTCAAATCCAATTTTTGGACTCATATCTAAAATATTCAAATGCCAGTATCAACATTCTCCTCAGTTTATTTGAAATGCTTACCTGGAACAATATGAGTAGATACAAATACAGGTTTGTCTAGATTAATATAATATGCAAATTCCTCAGATAATTTTGAATCACTTGCGAAGGCACAAATACAGGCATAGAAATGAACACATTTCTTGAAATTTGGCTCTTCTTTGCTAGTTGCATGTTTAACTTGTCCCTGGAATAATTTCAATGAGTTATTCAAACAAGTCTTAAACATCAAGTAATACAAATGATGTAAGGCTCACGATGTAAAAAGAAAGAAAGTAGCAGCAAAATCCCGCAGACTGTTTAAACAAAAAATTCAATACAAATTTAATTGGGAGAAATTTTTTAAATTGGTCAAAAAAAATTAATTTAGGTAAATCAAGGAACTACATAAAAATAGCAAAATCTCCATCTCACCACTTTATTCAAAATCACAAAGTAGAAGAATTTATAAATGGAAAGATATTCTATCCACTGCAAGAAGTTCAAGTACAGTTTCATTTTTAAACTATTATTTTACTTTTGTTAACTTGGTTATTGAAATAAATATTTCACTTTGGGAAAGAAAAAAAAACCGGAAAATCTCTGGTTTTGAATTTAGTACAAGTTGGAGGAATAATTTAGAACAAATTCTATTAGTTCACACCAAAAATCCTCAGTATTAACTTCTAAATTTGATCTGACAAAATTCCTGGGTAGGTAGTTGATTAATTACACCCCGAAAAAAAAATTTGCTCCAGGCATGCCACAGCCATCAGATTTAATGGTAATTGTTTGATTAAATCAAATAGTTTTTTTACCTTAAAAGCTGCACAACTGCAAAAATACTTATTTTCCACCCTGTCACGCAGTTTAGACATGAAAAAAGAAAAATGAAGGTATCCTAAAGGATGCTTTGGACTTGCTTTGCATTTCACTGCCATAATATTTTTGGACACTCGCTGAACAAGAGGACCAGGGGTTTCCGTAGCTAGTTGCCAAATTGTCTGCAAAACCAAAAGAACGACACATCTTACCTCATAATTATTGAAATTATATTGTTTCCTTGAGAAATCTTACAGATACTAATGAAGAAAGGATTAAAAATAATTTTTAAAAAAAAGAAGAAAATCATACTTTAAGTCAGTTATGTTGGATTAAATTTATTAAAAAATCATGTAAAAACTGTTCATGACCATGAGGAGGACATTAAGCCAATTTCTTCTTCAGAAGCTAGCAATGGGCCCTTTCATCAATGAAATTTAAGAGTACGAGGAAAGTCTGTCACCAAGAAGGTAACACAAAACAAGAGCAGACAAATTGTTAAAAGTAAAACAAGAATTTAAAAAACAAAATACAAATTTGTTGATATTCTGATGATGATATAACATTTAGCTAACTGTTATTGATTTTATCTCCAGAGGGCACAAAATGATAAATCTGCATCTACCTTAGGGCCCTGAACTCTGGTGTATCAGAATTGATGGGGTAGTCCCTTGCTCGCTTCCAGATATTCAATTAGTTATTTGTCCTCCACATGGTCATATGTAGCTTTATTGACACTAAATACATTAATTTAATTACTTAATTAATTTTATTTTCAAGAAAGAGTAGTAGAACAACCTGTTTGATCTCATCCGAGGCATTCAATGAGGTGAGAATTGATCGCTTCAGAGTAAGTGCTTGAGCTTCAGCATAGCAACGCATTGCTGCTTGAATATGTTGACAAGTAGTGCCACCTGATGGAGCGATCTTTTCCTGAATAAAAGAACCAGCAAACATGACTATAATTCAAATTAATTTCTTCTACCATTCAATATTCACTAAATTAATAAACCATAAATCAAAATAGTCTTGTAATACATCTCCTAGTAAATATACAACTAAAGTGATGTGGCTAAATAATTGGTCTGCTGATTAACTACTTAACTACATTGATAGCTTTTATTTTCTTTGTGGGGAATTAATTTCCATAATTTCAATTATCACTTGCCGGAGCACTAATCTCAGGAGAGAAAAAAGATAGAAATAAGAATTCAGAACAATACAAAAGAACTAAGCTTTTAGCCAAAACTTACAAAAAAGATCTCACACTCCACTTATTGACAATATAATATTGTAATGAATGAATTTTATAAGAGGGTTGACATTTGACATTCTTGATGGGTGTATTTCAAAAGTAAACGTATTTTAGGACAAGTCAAGTCAACCCCCTTTTTTCAAAGAAAAATGAAACTTGGTAAGCAAGATTTGATTCTCTATATTTTCATCACAAAACACGATGAAAGACATTTCTTGTTTAAGACACGTGCAAAACAAGACTTATCCTTACTTCCAAGTTTAAACAATCCTACTTTAAAAAATCAAGATGAGATGACTCAATCAATAAATATCTATTTATGAATTTTTACAATTCACAATAATTTGTTTAGCACACAAAATGTCAATACTAAAAAAATTAAGAAACCAATTAATGTTAAAAATTGAATAAGAAAACCTTTGTTAAATAAATATTAGAAATAAAATTACTCATCAAAATATCCAGTTAATTTGAATCATCCACAATATTAAAATTAATGCTGCAAAATAATTGTTTTCAATAATTTAGTTAATATTATTCAGACTATTGAATCTACACAGATGATCAGATTCATAGAGAAATCAATGATTCATAACAACTAATGACAAGTAGAAATAGAGCTTTATATTACATATTTTACAATCATTTCATTTCTCAAATTTCATGCCTCCATCACTACACTATATCTTGTCACTTCCTATACAATTTTTGAAAAAACGGGAAAGCAACAAATTTTATGATACATTTTATTTTACATATTTGGGCTATCAACTCACCATTAAATTTCAGTATTGAAATAAAACATTTAATTTGGTATAAAGAACAGTGCATAAGCAATAAGGAATCATTCAAGAAATTGGTCACTAGTTAAAAAATATTATTTCAATCATTTCAATTTCAGTGTATCTACCAAGCCAAGGTCTTTCACCATAAGCTTCACGGTATCACTTCAGGGTGAAGAAGGGAACGATAAGGTATCAAGGAGATCCACTTGGAACACCTAAGCTTGGAACTGTTGGGGATTAAAACAACACAAAAAGTAAGTAAATTATATGTACTTTGCAATACTAAAAGTTAATGACTAAAATGATGAAGTATAGTACTTATTCACCCTTGATATAGAAAATGATTTTTCATTTAATTACTGTTAACACTATTTTTGTTTTCCTGCCATTAGCTGTAACATACAGTTCCTTTGTTTTTCCAATATAAATTTCAGTCAATAAATACTCTCATGTTTCTGTCGCAGTGAAAGTATGTCATCTTTGTGCTATTAATAGATGTTTAATCAAATACCCTCTCATACATTGCTCAAAATTCACGTTGAAAATAACACACACTACAAAGACTGATAATTACATTATTACACATAAAAGCTGATTTTTTTAAAGAAAACTAACGTACGCTCTATGAAATCTATTTCTCAAAAACATAACTTCAAAAACTGCATTGGACTGGAAATTATTGCTTTAGAATACTTACATGGCACTTAAGCACACTAGTGTCAAATGATCTTTGACAAGTATCAACAAAACATAAAGCAGAGGTTTGTCTGATTAAAGACATTTCAGTGTCCAGGAAATGTTCACCGTCAATTCCATTTTGATGAACAGGCAATTGCACAAAGCCACGATAATCAGGACCTTTATCTCGCACACGCACCGAGTATACCTAAAAGGTATTAAAAAACAACCATAGAAAGTCATTTCAAGCAGTTTATTATTATTTACAAACAATGAAAATGTCAGTTTGATACAGTTCCATCTAAAAAACAAAATTTGTTATAACAGCATGAAATATATTAGTAAAAAACTCCATAGCACTTTCCAGAATTATGGAAAAAAAAACTTTAATAAACCACTGAAAATAGCGAAAATGCTGAAACAATAAAATAATATAAAAAGAGGATTAAAATTTAAAACATCAACTGTCTTCAGAAGATTAAAAGAAATTTCCAAAGCTAATAAAAACATAGCACAGAAATCCAATGGGCAAGTGACAACTTCAGAAAATTCTGTACTAATCTTATATTATATTTACACTTACTTTGATTTGAAGGTGATGAACATGAAAGCTACAACCCTCTTCAATTTATAAATAAAAGGTAACTTCTAATTAAAATCATTTAATATTTTAATTTACCTGAGTGTTATTTCCTGTAATAAGCTTACAAGCTTCAGTTGACAGTTTTCGCCTCTCTCCTGCCTCTTTAAACACAACATCACATGACTTGTTTTTACAACTCAAGCCCCTTGTTCCATTGTAAGTTCCACATTTAGGGCATTTACGAACACCACGCAAAGTTGCTCGCCCCAAATCTGAGAGTAAGGCTTTGAATCTGTCATTAGCCATGGCAAATTCTCTATGATACAAATTGAAATGACCAAATTACTTCAATCACTTTCGATGAGTAATACATTTATCAGTAGGATAAAACTACTTAAATAGTTAATATTCATTTAAGTTACTTCAATTTAACATTGATATAAAATAACTAAAAATTTATATACTGGTACCTTACTTTCTTTAGGAACTCAAACTCCAACTTATAGAGTCGCAGACAGATTTAATGACAGAAGAGAAATGTTCGGTTCCACGTTAATGTTCATTACACAGCTCATGTACATTAGACAGTTGACAGAAAAACAATAGAAATTACATTGCAAACGTTAAGTTGATGTCAATTCAGACCCCGACCATACTAGACATACTAGACATACGCCATGTTGGTACGGCGCGTTTTGTTTTTGTATCCGTACGATTCAAGGATTCGAGTCTTCAGAAATGTGACATTAACTTTTTCGTGGGTAAATACCTTATTTTTAATACATTTTATTTTTCTATTGAATGCAATTGCAATATCTGTATGACAATTTCCTTTAGATTCAGAGAACAGTTTCATAATAACCAATATTTCGAGAGTTGCACGGCGAATTACATGGGATGGACACGGACTTGGTAGAGCGGACAATGCATTTCATGTTTAACGTTTTTGCAATTACAAAATTTTTGCATGATGACAAAAGTACACTCTGGAATTTTGGAAATGACTTCTCTATAATATATTAATGTCAACACTGGTTCAGTAAATGAGTAACATCGTGCTAATCATCGTGATATTATTACTTCATCAGCATGCTAAATAGTACGTCTGTAGAACATGAGGTTATACAAGGAATATAGGGTTTGGGTTCTAATGCATTGTTAAACAAATTATAATTTATAGACTTATCAAAGCATGTTTAACTCTTCCGGTCGATTATAATATCTTGTTTAGGTTATGACTAAATGAAAGCGGGTAGATATAGGGTACTCCCTAAATTTCTGAGATAACAACAGGTGTCGGTGACGCATGACGAATAGTATTCTCTGGATGAAGGCGGGAGGTTCTTCGTGTTCAATATCGCGCAGTCGTAGTTTCGCTCCGTTACTTGTAGTGAGCGGGTGTGTGCATTGGAGGAAAAGTAATGCTACGGACTGGCTACGGACCACTCGGTGAGCGCTGCACAAGTTACGTCAGCATTTCATTTATTATTCCAAATTTGTTACGTTTAATTATTCTTAATTCCGCTCAACACATCTACGAATGACCTTGCTATTTAATAATGCTTGAAAAAATGATTCAGTATGAGGGGGACTGAAGCATCCTCCGGTTAGTAGCTGAACAGGGAGTTGCTCGCGAACCACAAAACAATGTCAAGTTTGGCAAATTTTTGAAGACCTGAATTTTTCTAATCGACGACCGTGTACATTGGAGTATTTCCGCTTCCTCACCGTGAGGTCAGTCGTGTTCCTTAATTGCTCTATTATCATTTATCTGTCAACTGACATATATTATATATAACTGACAGTTATAAATAACTGACTGTAAATATTATTTTCAATAGCTTTGTGTTTTTAGGTAATTGGAACATCCATCCGTTTCAACATAGTGGAGAAGAATTATCCCAGTCCCCATGTGTGGTGAGAAGTTTCTTGAGTGGGCACTTCTAAAATTCAGTTGTGCATTTTATGAAGTTTTGATTTAATTTTTCACTCCTGATAATGTCCACAAACGGAACCTCGTCTTCTACATCGTCGGGAGTTCAGCTACGAGTTGACGATCGAGACCATCTCGTCGAAAAAATACTCCAGTGGATTGAAACTCAAGATCACATCCATGCAAGAACAGGTGATTATATTATGTACTGATATACCCAAAGCGAAAACGTTAACTTGTGAAGTGCGCTCGATTAAGGAAATCATCCAGGAAACTGACTAAAGTTTACTTTTCAAATTTGAAGAGTAGACTTCAAGTTTGATATTTAAAGACAAATTTGATGATGGGGAAGAAGCAACATTTTTGGGAAGGGGGCGGCAAATTTTTAATGAGACGTAAATTTCATTAGTTTTATTTTTCTGTTCTGAAAACGCGCCCACAGATATTGACATTTGTAAAATAATTTATCACATCTTAATGATGTTCGATTCTGAAATCTCTATTATATTCATTGTATTCTTTTTATTTAGTTTTTACTTTTACTGAAATTCGAATGGTTCACTTCAGTCACAAAAAATTCTACACTGGATTTAAGTTGAGTAGATTCCAGTTTCAACCCCCACCCCCCCCCCCCAAAAAAAAGGGGAAAAATAAATTGTTTGGTATCTAGATCTATGTGGCAATCCCAGAGACTTACAGTCATCTTAAATGCGGTGTTAATTATGAATTAGCTCTAATTTAGGTAGATGGGGCAAAATTATGAAAGAATATTGTTTATTACAGAATGTTTACTTTTCGCTCTTTCCGATCTTTTACAAACTAGTCCTGATAGGGCCACCCACCATTGAATACTACTAGGGTCCACTCTTCGAAAAGGAGCGCCGTTCTCATGCGCATAAGCTCGGACTACACCGGTGTATGTATCTAAGGTCGGTATTACAGTCATATTTCTATATCATATATCTGTGATCAAATACATATGATGAAAAATATGACAATGTAATGCACAATATGACCGTGTAAAGTTCAACTATGATCATATATCTATGACATAGGTTCTCGTCGAGAGAACCTTTGATCATAGATATCATACAAATACGACTGTGTAATACCTGCCTAAAACGTTCGTGAATAAGAGGCCACTTCCAAGACTGGTTATCGCGAGTAATGTAATAGCATGACACTCCTATCGAACTATTGACCATATATATGATAAATTAGATTGTTGTATTAGTATCGTAACCAATAAGCAGAAAAAGACCATGTGGATATCAGTGTAATCAATGCTTTTTATCTGGGGAATAGGAGACCGGTACTTTCTCGATACTTTCACTTATACGGAGAAGGAACTGGAGGAGAAGACAGTTCTTTTGGCAAGTTTTCTTTTGCAGTAGTTAATATATTTGTGGCAACCTTATGAACGAAATTTATTTTTATATCTTTTTTGTTGTTGTGAAGTCGTTTGATTTTTATTCAATTTTTACGAAATTACGAAATCTGAAATTCTGCCCTTGGTTTAGAAATACCCATACCTTCCTTGTTACTTTCGGGCATAATTTGATTACTTAACTTTTTACAGCGAAGTTTTTTTGCAATTAACCTGTCTTAATTTTTGCGAAAGAAAATAAAATTACTGCGGAGTCCAACACGCGGGTAGATTTTTATTCGTAATCAGATTTTTCGTAGCAACGACGACGTATTCGGCTTTTTCAGATTCGATCGCAGTATTCTCTCACAAGTTTGTTTTGAGCGCACAAAATTCCTCCGATCCACTCTCCAAAAGTTCCAATGTCGGAACGAAAGAGAAAAACTGAATGATTTCATACATACTTTATTACGGAAAGTTCAAGGTTTCCTGGTACATGTACCGGCAGAGAAAACAAAAACTGAGTGTAATTTTGAAGATGTATTGATGCAAGCTTTCACGGCTATCATTGTCAATAATTAACATTTTTATTGGATGTTAAGCTGCATCGTCATATTTAAAGTGGACGAGACGTCGAGTATAATAATCCGAAAAAAGTTTAGATTTTAGAATACGTAGTTTTGTTGTTTAATGATTCTTTTCTGTTTATAGATAGAGCATGGCTTCTACGATTTCTTAGAGGCTGTAAGTATGATTTGGAAAAAACTAGACGGAAAATAACAAATTTCTATACTATACGTGCCAAAGCTCCAGAATGGTTTAAGAATCGTGATCCTCTTTTGCCTGAAATTCAAGATTTGCTGAGCATAGGGTGAAGAACTTATTTTCCTGGCTCTGTAATAAAACATTGGACTGGAATAANTTCAAGATTTGCTGAGCATAGGGTGAAGAACTTATTTTCCTGGCTCTGTAATAAAACATTGGACTGGAATAAACTCTCATTCTATTTGCCAATAGTGTGTTTCTCCCTCTACACCTTCGAGACCCTGAAGGAAGACTGGTGGTCATTATTCGTGCAACTGCCCACAACCCAGATATACATCTTCAAAGTGATGTTTTTAAAGTAGGAAAAATGGTTCTAGATGTTGTTTTGGAACAAGATGAAAGTATTGCTGTGTATGGAGTTGTAGCGATTATTGATCTCAACGGAGTTACTTTGAAACATGCCATGCAACTTACGCCAGCAGTAATTAAAAAAGCTGTGCATACTTGGCAGGTAAAAAGCTTCAAATTATAATTGTTGTTTTAAAAATGATTGTATTGTTTTTTATATATTTTTTAGGATTGTTATCCTGTGAAACCAAAGAGATTAGATTTTGTTAATGCCCCAGTTTATGTAAATGTAATTCTGAGTATTTTTAGAAAATTCATGAAAGATAAAATGAAAAGAAGAGTAAGTTTCAATTTGTTTAATTTGTGGAATATTTTGAATTTTGGAATATATTACTTTTGTAAAATTTGTATATGTCTAGGTATATGTACACGGTTGTAATCTCGGTAATCTACATAAAGAAGTTCCCAAAGACATTCTTCCAGAAGAATATGGAGGTTCCAATGGAAATGTTGCTGAATTAGCAGGTGATTATAATTTTTAAATAAGTAAATTTTGTAAAGGAATAACCAGATGTCAAAACATAAGGTCATAAACTTATACGAAGACTAATAAGCCCATAAAATATATTAACTACCTGGATAATAACTTTGTCTTCCTCTTTATTCATTTACAATTGAGAAAATCTTTTCTATTCATAAGTATGAAAGAAATGAACTATAATATATTACAATATATTATAATATACTCATTAAATACAAAGTTTTTAAATAAACAAAGCTTTTTAAGTTCTTTAAACAAAAATCTTTATTGGGACAAACTCAGATTGATATTAAACTTTCCATTCAATTGCTATTAATCATAAATGACATAAGGTACTTATCATAGAAATGATAAAACCCATTAAAAAAGAGTCTAAATGAGCCACAACATTATGATTGTGGAATACTTCAGTATAAAATTCTTATGAAAAATTAAATTAAATTGTAAACTTACTTTTAAAATTCTATGACCATAATTAGAAGAGTGTTGTTCATGAAACCTAATAATAAATAATGTCTAATAAAATTTATTACAGTATACTGGAAGGAAAAAACTGAGCAGAATAGAGATTGGTTCAGAGAGGATGAAAAATATGTTGCAGATATCTGAAGAACTTCCTTCTTGTGAAGAAAGATTCAGATTTAAATAGTGTATTAAATTTAGCATTTATATAACAATGATATTTATTTGCAATAAATATCATGTAAATTTTATTTTAGTAAAATATGTAATTTTTGTATTTTTTAAAAATTTTTCAATGATTATGTATGAATTTCTTTGTAAAAAAATACATACTTTTTACTGTGTGGTGACAATGTTTATCAAGTACACAATTCTTCCCTATTTCATATATTTTCCCATAAATGAACCTACTTTAATGAATAGTTGTGTGAGTATTTTTGAAATTTTTCCAGTTAAAAAGGATTTCTTAAAAATTATCCATGAAATATAAATGAATGAGGAAAATCATTGAATTTATAAACTTAAAACATATTTAAATTTCACATCATTGGTACTCTTCCTCAAACTCGTTCATGGCAGAAGCAAAATGTAACTAATATATAATAAATAAGGTATTGAAATGTTGCAATATAAAACCTTCAGTTTTGTATAATTTTGGACCAAAGTATTGCTTCTATTGGATCTTTGGAAGCTGTTTATGATGAAGTCCTTTAACAGTGGTCAAAAAATTCTGTAATTTCTCACATGCGATTAAAGTTTACCGCAAAGTAATAATTAATATTGAATAACAAAATTGCACTGGCCCCAGTTTTTCTCATTTTTCTTCCGGTAAAGGTGGATTTTTTTATACGAATTCTCTAGGCTCTTGTCTACGGGTGACATCTATTAAAACAATAAATCTTGATTTATAAACTCTATTTTCCACATAATCTATAGTTCAATAATAAAAAATTCTTGTGAAATAAGTTGTTTGATATTCTATTAATATTATAACATATAGCTAACTTTTTATCTTATCCAGGAGTTAGCTTTTTCAATCTGCTTCTGCCATATGACCTTTAATCAGAATTGATGGGATGGTCCCTAGCTTGCTTCTCGAGAGTAAATAAGTTCATTGTCCTCCATGTGGTCATATGCAGTTTGTACTGCTTTTTAGACAATAAATTTGTTTATTTACATTCTATAGTACAATGCAGTTTATAGTTAATGGAAATGTCGCACGAGGAAAACATTTATTTTTGGGTGTGTAAAAATAGTGAATGCAATANTAACTCGCAGCTAACTTTTTATCTTATCTAGGAATTTTTGCTGAATTTTTTGAATCCACCTCTGCCTTAGGGCCCTTGATCGGAATTGATGGGATGGTCCCTTGCTTGCTTCCGGAGAGTAAATTAGTTTTTTTCCCCTCCACGAGGTCATACGTAGTTTGTACTGTTTTTTGACAATAAATTTATTATTATTAAATTTATTATTATTTATCAATAAGGTTGCAGGAAAGGAGGCGCTTTTTAAGATTTCTTGCAAACTTCTCTTTAGTATTTTGTTTCGTTTGTCATAAGTCTTCAGGCTGAGCGAGGAATTCCTGGAGCTGGTGGGTCTCGACCAGTGGTTAATTATCTCCAAGATAGTACATATGGTTACATCGACGATGGCTTTTACTTCGCACTTGCATCGTCGTGCTAAGTATTATCATCCCAATCGTGAAACCACCATAAAATCAGTCAAGGGTCAAGCATTATCGTGTCAAAGGTGGTACAACATTGTGGTCAGGGCTTATTGCCTAGTATTCTCCCGCCATCCATGCAGCACCCGTATACTGCCCGTATATGAGCATTTGCGGGACAAGCATCTGTGCCCAGAATGCAACTTGCGAATACAGCGGGCCAGCACGACAAATGGCGAAGACCATTTGGATCTGGTAAAACTAAACTGATAGTAGCTGTAAGTATGTATGATGTTGATTAGTTCCAATTTTATTATTCTTCCATTAACTGATTTTATAACGACTAGCACATATACTTGTGTTATCTAGAGCACATCTTACTCATTGGTAAGGATCGAAACGATGAATTAAACAAATGCGACTAATAATTTTATTAGAACAAATTACATCATTAATATTTGCTAGTTTTAGTCGTCCAAATATGTTCGTTGGAATTAGAAATAGTGTTCGTTGCACCCGCTTTGTTCTCGCGAGCACTTTGCATTTATTGGTGGCAAGTATTTTTTCTACCGTCATGCATTTTCAGTGAAATGTGTGTGCCGCAATATGAATTCACCGAGCAATACCAAATGTGTCCACGGTTTTCAAAGCATTATTAATAGCCATATTTTGCAATGTGGTTCACGCAAGGCTCGGAAGAAAAAATTTATACCATTTTACTTTTAACATTAATCCGGTCCCGATTATATAATTTTTATTCACGCTCTTCCTATTTACGGTCAGTAGAATAATCGTTTCGCACTATTTTCTCCACGTATCCTTAGCGAATAGCCTAGCCGTATCCTTGGAGGATTCCTTAGCTGTATCCTTAGCGGGAACACTCGCTTAATCCCTTGAGAACCACCTCATTCTGCGTAAACCTCTAACTTTATCCTAACTAAGGCATATCATTGTCCCAAATAATCTAGAAAAGAGTTAACCACTGTCCAAAGAAGATAGGGGCTAACCATTCTGCAAACTTCCACTGCCATTTGGGCTATATATCTCGAATGAAAACTGAAGTGATTGACATGACGAACAGTCATACGTATATATACCACAATCGTCATCCCACATTTGCATTGAACATGAACAAAAATGATGACAGTTTATTTTCCTGGAAATAAATAGACAAATTGCGATGTTTTTAAAACTTATATTGTCTTACCGTATGTATAATGAATTGCTCTGGGCTCGTTCACGTGTAAATGCTACTATCAGCGATAACCCGCATAGGGGAAATATAAACTTCCGGTCCGTGGGCGCTGGTTATCGCGACGCAAGAGGAGATTGCGCTGCTATCAACGATAGTGAGTTCGCCGCGCAAGGGGTGGGGGGTGGGATTACGACTTTCTGGTCGTTGGGCCCTTGTCTACGCGCACGGAGCGGACGGGCATGCAGATTACCAGGTCTTTGGGCGTTTGTCTGTACGCGCGGAGCGGGGCGAGTGTGCCAATTCGCGTATCTCTTCTATATATTTACAAGTGTACAATACGTAGCAAGCTACATTTGCTGCGTGAAGAGTGAGTGGTATACATCAAGATAGAACGTGAGCACACTACAGAAGATGTTCCTGGTATTTCATTTTGTGCATTTACGTATAACTCTACATTTTTAGATGCGGTGTCAGTACTATTCAATACTGTGTGGAGGATAGAAGGTTGTTTTTTCCCAGTGTTATAACACTTATGTTCTTTAACATATAGTGTTTTCTTTTAGACGATGTGCCTCCACCTCCGCCCGCCGCCCTCATACCCGCGAGAACTCATACGGAACGTCGCCGTATTTTTGAAGCTATATCCGCATTTTGAAAAGCGTTTACAAAACTATGTGGCACGTGTTTCAACGATGGGATAATTTTTTATTTTATCTTTTTAGAACAAAGACGGCAATTTGAGGCACTGCGGGCGTCGTTTCACTTGTTTAGAGGTATGGAAAAGCAAACAATTTTTTGTTTTTCACAGTATTTCATTGTTTTAATACATGCTGACATTTTGTTTCAGAATATGATAATCTCGAAACTGAATGGTGTATGGTTTTGCAACGTCTTTTTTACAGTGACGCAAACAGAGTGCTCCGTGGAGGTTGCAGCGTTGAGGGATGCAATGCTCCTCGATGGAATGTTCTCTATTTGTATTGATGTATGCCATGGCATTGAGACGTAGTATGTATATATTTTATTTTCCTGTTTTTTTGTTTTGTTTTTCAGATCGATCCTTACAAATCCTGCATGAGAACGACGGGCGGGAGGTGCGTAGTATGCATGAACCCCAACCCTCCACTTCTTCTACGCATGAACCCCAACTCTCCACTTCATCTTTGCTANACCCTCCACTTGTTCTACGCATGAACTCCAAGCCTCACCTTCTTCTTTGCTTCGGTGGACCGACAGACATTCTTCTCTTTATAATCGCATCATTCGTGGTTCTATACACAATACATTGTATATTCAAGATTCGTTAGACGTCTTACGTCGATGTGAAACACCTTTTCTTTCAGTGTTAGATCGTTTTAATAATGTCTATAAAGTGACAGCTTGTTTAGAATGTGAATTTATGATAGAGAAACCGCACGCAGACCAAGAAGAAGAACGTGTACAACTCTCTAGAATTTTCCTTTCCTCACCGGCAAGAGTGTTTTCACGTCGACATCGTGAACGAGACCATCGGGAAAATATCGTTGAGGTCATACATACACGGTTTGACGCTTTTAGTGAGAGGGATAGCGGGAAAGCTTTAAAGACAATTGTGGCTCTTCACTTTTATTTTCATTGTATAGATAGCGCACATGTCGGATCGGGATATGTACCTTTACCTCCTCCCTTTAATAATCCGAAAAAGAGAATCGTGAATGTGCACAATGAGGATGACCACTGTTTTTTGGTCGATAGCGGCAATGTTCTGTCCGTCCCACTATCGTGACGTGTTTCACATACTCATGGCCACATTAAATTTGAAAGGGATTCCCTTCCCGATGAATGTTTGTAATATACATAGATTTGAAGACCAGAATCCTGAATATTCATGTCACGTGTATCACTTGATAAGTTCGGCGACGCTAAACAAGTGGGTCGTACAAGACATGTATTACACACGAACGGTAAAACAATTTCATACAAATCTATTATTATATAATCGTCACTACTGTTGAATTAAGGATATGAGTCGATTGCTCGGTTCACAACTATCGAAAAATGGACAACATGTGTTTCACTGTCATGCTTGTTTGGGTGTTTTTCGTCGTGAAGACAAATTTGACACCCACGACTGTCAGTCGGATGGAGGGACGCGTGTTATTTTACCAAACAAAGGATGAGATGCCCTCATGCGATTTACAAACTAATCGACAACAACGCGTGCCACTCGTCATTTATTGCGATTTCGAAGCTTTTATAGAACCGATTGACACGTGAAAACCCCTATCGAAACATTCTATTCCAACGCTTATCAACATCATCGTCCATTTGCTGTAGGATTCAGCGTTGTATGTGCTTTCGATGCGACTCGCAATACCTATACTGCGTTTCGGGGAGATGATGTAGCGCATCGATTGTTAACTGCGTTAATCGCTATCGCTTGAGATTAAGCGTCGTGTGTTGACCATCTCCATCCACGTGTCATGCGATGTGAGGACGACCTTCATTTCAAGAATGCGACGCAGTGTCATATCTGACATTCACAATTTTCAACAAGTGGTGGGGTACAAGCTTGTTCGCATTCATAAACTTCTCTCTTTTGGTCAATCGCGTTGGCTTCTCCCCTACCTCGACCTCAACACCGCGTTACGAAAGAATGCTACATCAGCGTTCGGAACGAATTTTTTTTTTGAAACTCGTGGTGAATAGTATTTATGGAAAATCTTGTGAAAATGTGCGTCAACATCGGCGCATCTACCTTGTTAACACGTGGGAAGGACGTTGTGGTGCACGGAAACTCATTGCGGATCCCAACTTTGTATGCAGTCGACCGATTGAAGGCAATCTCATGACAATCGAGTTGCGTAAAACGGAAGTAAAGATGAATAAAAACCTATTTATGTGGGATTTTCAATATTAGAACTCTCTAAATTTCATATATTCAACTTTTTAAATACATTCCTCAAACCACAATTTCCAGACTCGAAACTCTTATATTTAGACATGGATTCGTATATCTTGTCCACGTGACGCAATGTATATGACGTCATGAATCCTTCCTACTACGACACGTCAACGTTTGATGCTTTGAATAGATTTAACATCTTCCCATGGAATAAAAAAGATTGGGCCTCTTTAAGGATGAATGCGGAGGTGATATGCTCATAGAATATGTGGGTCTCTGTCCTAAAATGTATGCAATTCAAACACTCTCCCAGCTTACCTCATGCAGAGCGAAAGGTATCAAGCTGTCAGTGGTCAAACACTATCGTATTGCGTACTATAAAGACTGTTTATTCCATGATAAAACAAGAATGGATATTCAACACTGCATTCGCTGGAAAGCACATACGCTTTATTCTTTGGAGCAACAGAAGCGCTCTGTTCTATGTGTCGATGACAAACGTCATTGGGTGGATAAGTTTAATAGTTTACCGTGGTGATACTACTGCATTGTCGAGAGTGAGCCATCGTCTTGAGCAGACATGGAGCGTCCACCTCTGGCAGACATGGAAAAGCAAGTGTATCAGCATGCAAACGACATGATTGCTTATATGTTAGACATTCTATCCCGTGTACGTGACAACAACGACATCGCTGACATTGCCTTTCAGGCTCATGTATGTCTCTTGGCATTATTTGAGAAATTGTATTGCGTTGATTTAGATGCACGTGTTTCCGTCATCCGTACAACACTCTGGACCCTCGATCATCCTACTGAAAACCTTCCGCCTCCTTACGATGATGCTACATCATCCTGAAAGAAGATTGTTTTTTCTTCTTCTGTTTCAGTGCACAATCTGCAAAGATGTGTTCCGCCACCCCATCATCACCCCCTGCCAACACATCTTTTGCAGGGGGTGTTTAAAAGCGTGGGTGGTGGAAACGCGTCGCGACTCCTGTCCGTTGTGGTAGAAAATTGATCACGTACCAACTATAATATATTTTGTATATTTGTATTGTAAGAATCTATTAATTCTTAATTAAAACTGAATAAAATGAGAACCAGGACGAGTAAAAATATTTCGAAAGTGAGCGGAGTCGTAACCGAACTTCTGCTACGCAACGGCGAAGATGGTCGACCGTTGAAAAAGGACGATGGATTTATGGTTTGTTGTTTGGACGGCAAGTATAGAATTTCAGATAAAAAAGGGGAGTGGTCGAGTACGACGCATGCATGTTTGATTAATAAAGGGGATAGGAAAGTTCATAAGAGATGGCGTCGTTCTGTTTAAACCAACGGAAAATTTCAAGAAAGACGTTGAAGTAGGCAAATGACAAAACTATGGGGTGTTAAATTGTAACGGTCAGAGACGCTCATGTTGTGGGTGGGGAGAGAGGAAGCCTACCTTTACAAATTTACAAGGACGATAGGATCAACAACAGACCGCGACCCAAGAAAGTGTGGGTGGGGGAAGATCCGACCCGTCGCGGACAGGGGATGAGAATCGTCTAGGGGCTGCGGCAGGAACCTCAAAGCGACGACGGTTGGGTGGGCGTTGCAGATGGTTAACAGAAAGAACAAAGAGAACGACTGTTAAAGACTCGAGAACGTTCTAGATGTAGTTGTTATTATTCCAGAAAAAAAGGCGTTAAATTGAAAATTATGGAAAAGTCGGTAGAACCAGTGGAGACCGTTGAAGTGGGAAAATTTCATGGAAAAGAACGATCGGATTGGTTAGAAACATGAACTTGTCGTTGCAAGTTCAGCCTATCGTGACATCTACGAAGAAAGGAAGAATTCGTTGTTACTGGTTAGCAATAATCACATGTCTTTAAAAAACTTACGTCAGATAACTCCGGGGGGAGATGAGCCGATAAAATACGTCGCCGAGAGGCTCCGAGATCATCTTCATTTGAGTATTTTTCAGAGGCGCTTTATTCCGATTCATTCCGCAGCACATCTTTCCGAGTTGTATTCGATGTATTCCGAGATTTATCTTAGCGCGTCACTTGATGTCTGAGATTCTGAGTTTCGTTACGATTTGTTTTGTGATTCAAATATTCTTTTCTGAGGGTCAATCCGAGATCACGTCTCGATTTTCCAATCGTAAAGTTGTTGATAAATTAGTTTTGATCACTAATTTAATTGCAGTCTAAGTTACGCAGTACTGGCGTAGACTCAAGTTTAAGGATGTTCGTTTGGAGAACAAGTTTGAGAAGCAACTACTTACGTTGTTGTAACGAGTAGCTCAGAGATCATCAAGATTAGGGAATCGTATTACAATACGGTGAATGAACAATACGGTGATGGCGAAGCGGAAATTCCGAACGAGGGGTCCATGGTTGGCTTTACAACATCGTCAAAGCAGATTGTTGACGATGGCTACTGCTCATCTGACAGAAGGGCGCACTCCATCCAGCCGAAGCTGAACCAGAGCATTCTCACCTCAGATGTCTAGACAGTTCTGGTCATCAGATCGTAAGGTGGAAGCTGGCGTTCCCAGTAGTGAATGCAATCAAAAGGCAGCGATTATAACAAGTGCGTTGAACAAGAATTGAAATTTCCTACGCTCAGGACTCTTGTATTTGCATAAATAACAAATGCCTTAAGAATAATTAGCAATTATGTTTTTTGTTTAGTTCAATTAATATTTTGTAATTTGACTGGTTGTTAATTGATACTGAAGTCTTCAGAAGAATAGTCATCTTAGTTTTATATGTTTTCATGTGAATTTTGAGGGTTATTTGTGTGCGTGGTAATGTTTACTAGTAGAGGGCAGTTTTTAAGTAATTGAGTCAATCTTATTTTATGAAAAAGCTTTTTCCTGTAAAGAGGAACTCTGTATGTGGGACATACTTAATCAAATAATACGTACCCGCAGTTTAGTTTATTAAATTCCCTGAGATTATTTTTTGTTTATCTGTGTTTCATTGCTTATTAACCATAGTGTTTTATTATAGTTGATGCTCTTAAGTGGGGTTCTATCATTTATACCCATTTTATCCATATATTTTATTACAGTATGTATATTATTTATTTTGTAAATATATTTATTTTATGCTATACAAATTTTTTTATTGTCACTTTGACATCCACATCCCGATATGACACTTTTACAATTCTATTTTCCACTTTCTGATGTGAATTATTTAATATAATAATGTCATATAAGACTACTACAACAGCTGCATCCGTGCTTTTCCACGTATCCATGCTAAATTTGCCATCGCTAATTTAGGTAAAGTTTATTAAGTGTGAGTGTTTTAAGAATCCAATCATGTATGATACCACCAAAGGCTTTTGGATAGTCAATCCAGGCAGCACTTAAATTAGGTTTCTTTTGCTTTACGTCTTGCAAGATGACCTTATTTAGCAACAAAATTTCTCTTCATCCGCAAAGGTGCGTTTACACGTAAGAGGTACTCACCGCGAGAACTCTCGAGTGTTTCTCTTGAAGTCCTTTAAACGGAAGAGTGACATTCGCCCGTGTCCCCTCTCGGAGAGCAACCCGCCATGGCAACGCTCGAGAGTATCCATCAGATCACGTATGATGTGTCAGCTCCGACAGTGATTTTTAACAATCACATTACTAAAGTATCAGTGATTTTTTGCAATCATATCTACTTATAACAAGACGTAAAGGAAAAGAGAAATAGCTTTATAAATTTCGTGTATGCCAAAAACAAAACGAATTTAGAACAATAAACTTTTTTTAAAAACAAAAAAAAAATGAGTCAAGTCTTAGATCCGAAGGATCAATGCGTGTACCACTCAATTACTCGCGAATTGGAACTTTAGGGCGCCTAGCAAATTATAAATTTTTGCATATTTAAGTGTTTAAGATGAATTGCTCGTAGAGTTAGTGAGTCCCGTAATTTTTAAAAGGGACACAACAATGGGACATACAATATCTGTTTGTAAGCGTCTTGTAATTGCCTTACGAATTTTTGCAGCACGTAAATATTTGTTTATTAATTTATATTTTATTACAATAAATTAAACATGTTAATTCAGGTGACTCTTATGGCAGTCTGCAGTATCCTTTCAGCACTTCTGTATGTAGTACAATAAGTGGAATTATGAAGGTAAAGACTCTTGCAATGTTTAATGTTCTCAGATATAAATATTTAAAGATAAATGACATTTGTGAATGATTTTCTTTACATTTCTATATTTATTTTATGCCATACTAAGATTACAAATACTTTCCTTTCGCGACATGAAGTATAAATTGTTTGTAAGTGATTTTTAGACAATAAATGAATAAATAATACTTTTAGCAATTCGAATTGGAGATTTCATTCAAATATTATTAGAACTAATTTTGATTGATGAAACCAATTTCGGAGAATATTTTCAAATCTTCAATTTTTCCAAACCTGCATTTACTATCCATGTGTCGTCGTTTAGTAGCGTTGTTATTACGCCGACCTTACGTAAATTCCTGAATGATGCTAAAATCCTTTAAGGGTTTCAATATGAAAAACAAACCCTCATTCTTTGTCAAAAATTAAATGCGTTCACAAATTCTCATTCAATTCGCAACTCGTTAACAAACAATCTTGCCTCTATTGTATATTATATATGGGAACACACTGTTCTAAACCATATTTCCTTACAAACTATTTCTTGTAGTCCGAAATAAGTCCCTCCAGACCATTTGAATCTCTTCAAATCCACTGTTAAATGGTTTGTTGTTCATCAGTTTTTTAATGTGTAGATATAAATGCGTAATGGAATGTATATTCATTACATTTTCAACTCACTAAATATATTATTAAATCATTTTCAAAACAATTTTATATTAAAAACAATAAATATTTTAATGCACGGTTTTTATCGTTGTATACAATAGAAACACTTTTATATATTCATTGTCGCGTAATAAAATAACATATGTTGCTCAACCCCCACCCATGATATTCTTACTTTGGTCGAACCCGTGCACTTACTTAGATCGAGTTGATGCTATTTTCTGCTTCCTTCCTCCAGAAAAGTAAAGAAGCTTACTGTCCTCTTTATATTTACATGTAGTTTTTAACTACTCTTCTCGAGTATTTCATGGTTATTCTCCTGCGTGTTTTTGTTATAACTAAATANCCTGCGTGTTTTTGTTATTACTAAATAAAATCGTTTTCTATTCCGTATTAATACTGACGTAATTCATGAATGTTGTAACGAAAGAAAATTAAGTCTTTCAATAAGTTTTGAATTAGTTTACTTGAACAAGATATTATAAGATATTATTCCTGAGCGTTTGTCCCGCACAGTGCTGGGTCCGCTAGATGGATATGGTAGATGATTTGGCTCGGAAATACTAGGGTGCCGGATGCCCTTCCTGTCGCACCTCCCCGGGGCGGGTGATTAATGAATGATTATAAAGGTGAGATGATGATGATGAGTGAATGTTGTGGTGGAATGATAGGCAGGGGAAACGGGAGAACCCCGAGAAAACCTGCCGCGAACACCGCTCCGCCCACCACCTCGGATTCTACTTAATTAATCGGACCGGGATTGAACTGGCGTCCCCAGAGGTAGAAGGCGAGCGCGTTAGGCACTACGCCACGGGTCACCCTTTACTTGAACAAGATACCATACAAAAATGAAACCTAGCTAATCTAAATAAATGATCTTCACAGTACATTTGTTGACATCATTTTTCCCATACATACTGGGTTACTACTCGAAATCATTCCGCGAAACAATAATTGTATGATAATTTATACGTAGATATGTATGTACCATAATTCAACTTAATTAACATTATTTTCAGCATTACCAGCATATGAAGAAAAATGAGCAAATTAGAGTTCATCGTCATCTTTGCATGATATTACTCTTAATGTTAAAAGAAATAAAATGTTAATTAATAACATTTATTCAAATTTTTTTATTAAGAAACAAACTTTTTTCACTGGTGACTAAATAGAACATAGAATAAAACAGAAACAAACGATTCTTCGCATGATCAGAATAAATTTTTTGTTTTGTATTTCTTATCACCTACAATCGTTTATGAATTTGGAAGGATTTGTGAAAAAAAAATCTGCCATACTGGATATTATAATAATATAAAGAAATCGGTAATTTCAAATTGAACGATAATAGAATATAACCGTAATGTTAAATTGAACGAGGAATTCTGTTCGATATGAATTTGTTACATTTTATGTTTTAAACGAAATTCAAGAAAATTGCTTTCAAAAGCTCTATGAAAGGGATTAACAAATACTTGCTCTTCTGAGACAACTGTTTTTTACGTTCAAGGAGCGTTTAATCACATCACGAGTCATTTTCTTCTCTCGATAATTGTTTGATTGCTTTTTAAATTGTCCATTGAATTTTAACGACATTCATAAACGTTTTGGCATGCGTCCGTGACTTCCATGCTACTACAAAATGTGACGTAGTGAGTTATATAATAGACATCGATTGGTGTTTCGTTTATTCAAGTTTCTTATCGTATGTGATTGTTGAGACAGTGAAAAGAATAGAATTGCTTCTGTATTTTGCAGTTTTCAACGGAAATAAGGAGTTGAAATAGTATTATTGAAAAATGAACAAAATCTCATGCATAGAAAAATTTCATCTTAATACAAATTGTTTGAATTATACTTTGAAAACAGTTTTGATTTTTTTTTCTACTAAATATTTATACTTCTGTCCCTCATAAATGTTTTACTATTCATGAGTATCATCTTTGTATATGAGCGAACACACTTTTTGTGCGTCGCCAAACGTTAATATTTTCTGTCATAGTTGCAGATGAAGGAGTATATAGTCCTTTCACGGGTATCTATGGTTTTATAAACAAAGTGACGGCGCGTTGAAAAAAATTATTGGACGTGCCTTACAGATTTAAAAACTTCGGATTGTATTATTGAGTATCAAACTTCCGATCTACGAGATAAATCGCAGGAGGGGTTCTTCTCGTTCCGGAAATATTTTCACAACGAGTTCATTTGTCATTTTTCTGTTTATTGATCAATTCACTATTTTACAGATTACTAACTTACTATTTTACAGTTATAGTTTAGTAACTTACTATTTTACTATTATAGTTTACTATTTCACTATTATAGTTTACTAACTTACTATTTCACAATTAAAATTTACTGTTTTACAATTTAAATTTACTATTTTGCCTTTAGTGCCTTTCAATTTTTGAGCCAAGATCAGCAGTGCAGCAATTTCTGAGCAGTGGTGTACCAATACTTCATGAGGTCCGGGGCGGGATATTTTTGGAGGCATTAAAGCTTCCGTAGAACAAACGTGTTCGCATGCCTACTGCTATCGGATTTTTTATTATAGTAACGTGAAAATGCATACACCCAAGTGAAAAATTTGGTTTTATGAATGAATATCAATTTTCTACAACTTGGAATGTTTCAAAAAGCGTGATATTTTTACGGTTTTGCCGATACGTCGACTTCACTACTTCTTACAAAATAAAGTAAGAGTGACAAAAATTAAGAGTGACAGTATAAATTTTATTCCTTCATAATGTGTCTGGCCGTTTTTAGCAGTGTTTTCGAGAGAAAGAAAAATAACTCAACATATTTTGCGTATTGAAGCTAGAAATTAATCAATGTTGTCAAAAACACATTGTTGATCACACCCTTTTTCTTCACTTTATTTGACAATTACAATGTCTCTCAGACAAGTTCAGTGGACGTAAGAGGCAGGGGAATGGAGCGGGGGCGGCTCACCTTTCCGTACAGTTGAAAGCACCATCAACGCGTAAATTCTAGAACTTTGTAAGGTGCGCAAAATTACAAGTCATGAAAAGAATACGGCTATTTTTATCCAAATGATCCAATCTACCTAAAGTAGAGCTAATATATCGTTCATTCACACCACAACGATTTTAAAATTATGGTCCAACTGCTCCGAAATAAAATATATCACACTAGGGATATCATACTCACGGTAAGATATTACTTGTATAAATAACATTTCTTTTATTTTATCTTACATTCCTCACCCGTACCGTGGCTATCTGGCCAATATCGGGTGTAGAAATGAAAATGTTTGCCACTTATTTGTATTCTGTTGATTGTTTCACGTATTTCAGGACTTCTAAGAAATTTGGTTCATTCGTGAGTGAATCTAGTTTATGGTTAAATTAAGAATCATATATTTTTACGAGTATTCTATTGAAGAACGATTACGGAGATAACTCAAAGGTGAGAACATACTTTTATATTCATGAACGCAGAAAAGATGTGAAAAGGTCAGTCACAAAAAAAGAAGAAGAAAAAATACGGGTGGTTCCAAATCGTATAGTTGCATTTATTTTAAAAGCTGAGAGACATTCTTGACACACGCTCGTTATGACCAGGGACAAATTGAAATTTAAAAAAGTCTCGAGTAAGTTTATGATATAAATAATATTTTTGTGGATTAATTACATGGATATGTAACATAAATTTTTCTGAGTGAATTTTAATACTTATTAGATTGAAGGTAATATGACTTCAGTAAATTCTAATTTCACCTCTACCTAAAAATCCTATTTGAGTTTCGATAAAAATTAACGACTTATGAATGTTAACTCTCTAAAATTACACGCTCTCACTGTTCTTGAGNATAAAAATTAACGACTTATGAATGTTAACTCTCTAAAATTACACGCTCTCACTGTTCTTGAGTAAACCCTGAATCTTAAATGTCACAGACACTCATGAGTAATTAAATCCCTTGCCAAGTCCACCAATGTTTGGGTTGCATTTGAACCCCCTAAGTTTTTCCAACATTCGATGTACCGTGGAGATGCCATTTCTGTCCATTTCAAATGGAGAAATTCCTCAAGTTCTTTTTCACCGGCCAACATCCAGGGCAAGAACTCGATGGTAATGAGGTATCCATACAGTGCATGTTGACGGAAATCCTTTAGGAAAGTATCGAAGTCATATCGTATAGGTAAATCCTTCTCGTCCACTTCTAACAATGCTGCCAACGTCCTCCGCACAGAATCGTGATATGCTCGTAATATACTTAGAAAATGTTTACTGCGCAACTCGTGAGAAGTGTTCATGCAAATGAATAACGATAAATCGATAGCTGGCGACGCGTAGCGGATGGTTTGGAAATCGACGAGCTTCATATCGATAGGTGCGCCATCTTGGTACTGGAAGAGCACATTGTTGCGTAAAAAGTCTCCATGGCAGAGCACAGCCAATGGCTCCCGGGGAATCACCAAATCCACGTACAGGTCGAACGCTTCGCGTTTGGAGATAGCGTGCAGGCGTGCCAACCCTGGATCACTTTCAGGTAGTTCCACTGCGAGGGCGTTTATTACACGGAGCTCGCTCTCACCAAATTTTTTGGTTATGATTTTTCGCTCGTTGATTGGATAATTAGTTTCAATAATAGGTTCCACGATTTTCTTTAAAGCTACGTGATCTCTTTCCTTTAAGAAGTACGATAATGCGTGAAACATACCAATACGTTGCATCGCCAAAATACAATGTTGTAAATCGAGGAATGTTCGATTACCTAGTTTATATCCTTTCGATTTTAAATTCTCCATTACGAGAATACCATCTCTCGCAGACGTGTGTTCTTCGTCTTTCAATATGTAGGTATAATAGCACTTTGGAGCAAGATTTTCTAGTTCAGATTTCAAATTCGCATTAGAAACTCGAGATAACAGAGTTGGCATGGCCACATAATAGAGATGAACTTCATTAGCAAACTGTTGATCGGATTTCATACCTTCTCTCTGCAGTTTATCATCATGCTCAAGCTTCACTAGTAATGACATAGATTTCTTCTCTGAATTATGCATAAGGGATAAATCCACTTCGAACATCATGGATGCCCAATTGTCTTTCATGATTTCGAGCGCTGTTATAGAACAGTTTTCTATAGATGCATCTCTGAGATCAGAGTTTGTGTTTTTGATCCGATGTATTAGCACTGATTCAATCCACTTCACATTGTCATTCGACACCATATTTGTTAGAATAATCAATTAACTGACTGAAATGACGCGAAGATAAGGAAAATTTTCACTACCAACTTCTTAGAGGAATATGTTGAATCTGAACAGTGCAGCCTACTATATAGTTTACGTAATCACGTGGTCTCACGTCTGAGTAATTAAGTCACATTTTACCAGACTAATTCATATAATCGCTTGAGACAGACAGGGGGGACGCACTTCTTAAATGACGGTCATAATTTACGTCAGCAGAACTGATAAGGATCTTTGAGAACCTCTCAAAAAGCTCTTTAGTAAAACGAGTTTATAATATGCGTTTGATGATAAAAAAGTTTTTATATTTTGTATAATTTTGAGCACGTTAACTTCTAAATATGAAATGATAATATTCCAGGGGACTGGGAAAGTGAGCTCAAATGAATTGGCAATAAATGGGACTTGAAAAGTAGGAATGTGAATAATGTGTGCATGTGAAGAGTAAATTGTCACTAGGAAATATCGTTAGCTAAATCAGTGTTGCACTGCTGCGAACAGAGCAAAATCTGCCAGGATATCCGACGGAAATTATCATACGTACCATATTCATTTTCAATTTTTATTCAAATGTTGTTTTAAGTTGAGCAGTTCCTGATATTTTTCAAGAAATACACAATGATCCAGGAAACTGATGTGAAGCAAAATTTCACAAACAACCACATTTTATGGCTACTTTCCAGTTTTGTCTTATATATGATCTCGTATTATCGAAAATTGGATATCCAAAAATTTGTATACTTCATATTGTTGACCCCAAATTTTATAATATAAACTGGTTACTGGGATTGGGTCGAGAGAAAAAACAACACTATTCCATACTGCCGACGTTTCGAAAATTTATACTTTCTTCTTCAGGGCTGCATACAACAAGGTGTACAATTAGCAGATATTCTAA
The DNA here is from genome assembly GCA_002313205.1 of Laupala kohalensis. Lineage (NCBI taxonomy): Eukaryota > Metazoa > Arthropoda > Insecta > Orthoptera > Trigonidiidae > Laupala > Laupala kohalensis. The sequence goes on from NNCF01128401.1 coordinate 103,730, forward strand.
TTTTCTAGCAAGTTATCACTGAATAATAAATTTAAAAAAACACAAAACAAAACATACCTGTATAAATTCGAAATACAACAACTCACTCATCACTCAACAATTACAAAACCTTCTCGCATACCATAACATACATAACTTCCCATCTGCATACATACTGTCTCGCACTCATCGTNTACCATAACATACATAACTTCCCATCTGCATACATACTGTCTCATCAAACCAACGTCAGCAACTGACCATCCCTCATGCTCACAAACAACTGTGCATGACGCGTGCTCCACCGCTCAGTGACTCACAACTAATGAGTCACTGTGGCGTAACATCACAGACGCAAGACAATAACAAGGAAAATAGAAAAAAAAATAACTTTACCCAACATACAATCAATTTCACAGAATATTTAAACTAATAATTATCCTCACTATTACACTTACAATTTATTAGATTATCTAATATACTCACACATAATCTATTATATAAACACATATTGTAATATATTATAGTAGACCTTGTTGTGTGTAACCCTGAAGAAGAAAATATAAATTTTCGAAACGTCGGTAGAATGGAATAGTGTTATTTTTTCTTGTTCTCTCTCGACCCAATCTCAATAACCAGTTTATATTATCCAAAACTTTCTTCTTGCCTATCCTTTTAGCAAACGAGAGGATTTTAATACGTAAAAAGTACATTGATTAAGACGGTGTAAAATATGCTGAATTGATTCAATTGCGACAAACTCACCAATATTCCAAGCCGTTAAGAAATGTAATACGAAAGACTGTATTTACTCTCAATTTCTCTCGTTGAACATTCCCATCCCTCCCTCCAAGATTTTTGGATGAAATTATGAGAAATCTGAGGCATTTGATGTTCGAAGACGGTAGAACTAAGTATTGAGTAGCAAAACATACAGATGAATAAACAAAATATAATATGATAGATAAAAAATCCTACATACATCCCCCGACCTAAAAAAATGTTGACTTTGAGCCTCGTATGTGATGATGACGAAGCATCGATTGAAGGAAGTTCTTCGCGATGTCTTACAATGCAAAAAACGGCTGGATAGAAAGAAACAGTGCAAGCAAAACTCGTTCCCGCTACTACTGAGGTAAAGTTTAAACAGATAAAAAAAATGTTCACGCTTGAAGACGTCGTCTGAGACGTTACGTACAAAACGTCAATGCAATAAAAAGATTAAACTAAAAGAAAACAAAAAGAACTCACCGCTCTGACGCAATTTTGATTCATCCGAAATCCAGTAGAAATATTTGAGTTGTCAAACGAAATATTTACCTACTAATTTCTTACTGCACAGCCTTGACCATTTGAATTTTAGCAATATTTTTTAAAAAATTGGGAAATTTTCTAAACTTCCGATTTTCGACCTTTTTAATATCGGTGGAGAGGATTATCGACGAGGGCTTCTTCAATAATGTTCATTTTTCAATCTCATTTTTATAGACTATCTTCCCAAAAAAATTAGATCATTGAAGTCACAGTATTAGCACCTCCATTGTGTTAAGTATTAATTAGCGCAAATTTCTTTAGCTCTAGCCTGACCCGGATATTTCTCCGTTTTTCCTTCGTGGTGAGGCGGAATTCATTTAGAGAGAAATGTCATTAATATTTTTGTTATTATTAATCTCGAATTTTTACTGCACTTAATATCTACGCTTCATTTCCGGAATATTAAACCGATAACGGTACGCATTTGTTAAATAATTTCTTTTATAAATACTAAATCCCTACTCCCCCTTGGGTCCTTGATCGGAATTGATAGAATGTTGTCCCCTTGGTTGTTTGCGAAGAGTAACTTTTATGATTATTATCTCCAACAGGGTTAAACGTAGTTTGCAACTGCTTTTTTGACAATAAAATTTATTTATTTAAATAATTTAATAACACCTGTAGAGTCATACCCTGCTTGTTACCATCGTATTCGATGAAATATTGCATACTTAAAAAACAATATATAATAATCACTATCGCCATCACTTGATTTTTTTTGTACTAATAGGGTGCTGCTAAAGTTAGCCTAAAAGTGTAAAAGATGACTGGAACAGTGAGATCACATGCAGTTATAGTAAAAAATAGCCAAAGAAACTTTTTTAGCCATTCTCTCACCAATAACAAAATACATAGATCAATCGATGAACAGATCGATTTTATTGCTTACATATTAATTGAAGATTATTAATGACGTATTTTGTGACATTCATTCTTCCTTCGATCAATTTTCTCTGAAAGGGAGTTAATACAATTTTTACTTTAACTATAGGCCGTATTCGTACTCATAAAACGACAACGTACGTTTGGTCGTAGCTACATCGGTTACGACAATTATAGACTGACCCATAGGGTCAAGAATAACAGGATTATTATTTACTCACAAGTACAGCTTCCTTCTTTCGTAACTTCTTGCAGCTACGACAGTTTTTAAGTGTGTCACCAAGGAAACCAATTCTAACGTTGTCAACCACTCTAGGGCCCAGCGTATTCTATTGATATTTCCCTTTCGTGAGTGCCGCTGTTTGCGATATCTATAAACTCATTTGTTTCGAAATGCGTATAAAATTATATTTTATGGACATTTCATATTTTATTGAAATCTTTTATAATCAGTAAATAGATCCTTCACTGTACTATATGTCTTAGTTATAGACTATCAATTAAAACTACGGAATTACTGGTTCACAATTCTCCCTTTATTACATTTGGTTACAAGTTGCCAACGTTTCGAGGTGTGTTGACCTCTTCATCAGGGCTGAGAGTTGGTTATCCATGTTGCACATGATTTAGATACGATATAACTTTCAATGAAGAAATTTCGATAGTCTTTTTATCTTCTCCTTCACTGCTCCTTCACTGTACTATATGTCCTTCATTGAAATCTTTTATATTTACATCACACTTCAACATAATAGAGAAATTTGTATTTTGTACGGTAAAACCTTCATCTCCTGGACACAAATGAACGATATAAGAAGTTAGAAGAAACGCTGAACATGTATTTTGGTGCACTTTGGTACTATTGGTACTCTCCTTTCCCCTGGTTTTCACTAATAAGGGTGAAATGTGATTATTAAAATTTCAACAAAAAATTTGTTTGATTATGTGTACTCGACGCAAAAATATAATCCTTTTTTGTGTAATTTCGCAAAAAGTTTCAATTATGAAGTTTGCGAGAATTTGACCAAATCTAATCGATTGCAACGTCATCTGCCATAAAAGAAAATTAATCCAAAGACTACATTTAAAATTTCAAAGGTACCCCTGTTCCCCGTTTCAATTTATTGGAGATTACTCGCCGCTAGTCGATAGAGAAAATGGGAGAATGTTGAATCAAGATTTTCAGCAGAATTGCTTCTCCGAGTTCTAAAAAGACTGAACTAGTGGTTTCGAATACTCTTTATACAACAATGGGCATTCAAGTATCAATATTCATGTAAAAATATAAGTCTGACGCGAGGTAAGTCGCAGTAACTGATATCATAGCAAACTGTGAAGCCAACCTTGCGGATGTTGGGAAGTTAGGAAACTGTTACACGTTTGCCGTTTTTATAATTCCCAAATCTTTCTTGAATGTTGAGGGGTAAAATAATTGAATATTCTTCCTGTGATCTGTGCATCATACAAATAAAAAATATATAAGTGAAGTTTTGCATGTCTCTCCTAACGTGAGGTTTCTGTGCTACCCTATTCGCATTCCCTTGTGTCGTATGATAAAAAAAAATGTCGCAAAAATAAAACACTGTCAAATGTCCAGGATGGCTAATTTCTCGTATTCAGGGTCAATAATTCCCGCTCTAGAAGATACGAAAAAGCACTCAGTCTCGAAGAACACTCCTACCTCATTGACGGGTGAGTTTTTCAGAAACATAATTTTGGGCAGCGATGGGGCTGATCCCCGCGTAGCAGCTCATGCATAGCAGGAAACCTACAAATAATAAAGGAGAGGTATTGCTAAATTTCATCTCTGTTCATCTGATTTAACTTGTCTTGGACACAGAATCGTTGTGAAACTGTAAAGACATGAGGTAACCAACTATCAACTGTAAAAGAAAACTTTGATAAAATCTGTCGTGGACTAGTGTAATCATGTGCCTTATAAATCTTTGAAGTTAGTGTGTGGTCGCCAGTTCGATTAGTTAAATCGATGATATAACCTGATAACTCGACCAGGTATCGAACAGGGATGACGTGTCGTAAGAAAGCAAGGAAATTTCTGGACTCGCCCAACTTGAGTGATGCAGGATTGTCACTCGAATATAGTCAGCGAAGGAACTTTTAATTAATATGCTAAATCATAAGATGTCGAATGATTTACTTTATTTAAAAAAAAATCTTGATGGCAAGAAATTTGAATCGACCTATGGCATCAAGGGAAAATTTCCTGAACTCAGAAACAACCAAGATGAGTCACTCAACTCATTCAAAGAGAGTGTGCTCCAGAAATGATTCACTCCGCATGACGGAATAACACGTCAAAAATACAAAACATATGTCTGAACAGATTCGACTCACTTGTTTAACAATAACATGTCGAAAAATGTCTGAACAGTTGATTTCTTCAAACGAATCGTATTTCTCTTCGAACGCTGCACTACCCGGAACAAACTCGCTCCGCCACATGTCTGGAGTCTGGAGTTTATAGTCTGTGCTGGAGAGCGGGTTGGGGCAATCCGATATGTTATCAGCACACACGTGTGTGAGTAATCAAATCACATTGGAACTAACTGACCCTCTCCGATAAGAGTATCCTGCAATCAGCTATTTGGACTTGTTACATCACATTGGATCACCATTTCTTGTTGGTGTACTTCCTAAAATATGCAGAGTTCATGTAGTGCGAAAACAATTTGAATCATGTCATTTTCTTGTTAATGAATGTTTTTGGTTCCCATACCAAGGATTAAATCACAGGGAAGAGAGTTAATTCAGGGACGCTTTGATCCGTGATTGTAAATGTTTATGTGATGCTTAAGGTTACTGATTATCCGTATCAACGTGTAAACATTGACACAAACAATCCACCTATCCCTCTTCCAGGTGCCCGATTATGCGAGTAGAGAGTATAAAGTTTCATAGGACGTTTTACACTTTCAGCTGCCTCATATTTAGTCATTCAACATTTCAAAGCCAACGTATATCCCTTCCCTTTATTAATTTTGAATATGATAATATAAATCTGTTTTGATCTATGCCATGTAGTACAGTAAAGATAATGAAATAAGTTGAAGAATTACACCTCTCCCAAATCTCTACCTCAACTAGGAAATCTTTTAGAGTAATTAAAAGTTTTTTGTAGAGACGTTTTATTTAAACTTTAAGTTGCTTTAAATTCCAAAAGGGAATATTACAATAACGACCCCGAAGGAAAAACATAGATCCAATTTTTGCATCAGTTTTTTCATAAATTTCTAGATTGTGTACAATTTATCCTCGAGGAACGAAGACAAATATTTTTTAAAATCTGGTTCGGAAACGTACTGGTTAGGAAATTTAAATTATAATCGCTAAATAGTAATTATTAAATAATATAACTTTTCAAATAGTAAAACATTAATTAAAAGCGGTATTTTTTAAGTTACACATTAAGCATTGCTAAATAACATTACCATAATATTTTACCCAATCAGTTGTTTCATTTTGTGTTGTCTTTAAAATAAAAATCTTTCTTAAACAACAATAAAATCACGCTTACTTTAATAAATAAAGTAAATATGCAAATTCAAAATTGTATAAATTATTCCTTCAATTTCGGTTGCGGTAAAAAGAAACAACAAAAAGTTCCGCATCGATTTAATGACCAAGAATATTTTATAAATAATTTGTCAAAAAGCAATTACAAACTGTGTATTACCACATGGAGGACTATAAGCTTATTCACTTTCCGGGAGCAAGCAAGATATTTTAAAGTTGCGGACATATCAATTGATTAACTAAACCGCTTCCACGTGCGTTCCTGATAACAGTGAATTTTATTAATGGATGTGTGATTGAGATAAAATCATTATCTATATGGTAAGTGTGTGTGCTGCTAGAAGAAAAGGCGGCAGTCGAAGGTCGATTTTCTCTACCATATGGCGTACAACTTGCACTGCAGTAAAATGACGGTCGAATGAATAAGATTGAGTAGTTGTTTGACAAAATGTTGTGAAAGATAAATAAAAAATAGATAATGAAATATGGTAATCGCATATTTGAATCTTTCATTTTTTTAAATAAGTGAATATCAATCAATAATATTTAATTAATGTATTTTTCAAGTGATTTTCTTCAAACTTTATTTGCCCATTTTATCAAGCAACAAAATGATGATTTATCTTAAATAATTTGACTTCCTTTGTACTGTACTGGATTATTTATTATTATCATCATCATCACCACCACCATCTAGCAGTTGGATAGCAGACCCTACAAATTACCTACTTGTATAATAATAATAATAATAATAATAATACGTTCCATTATTCCTAGGAGGAACAAAGGGAATCAACAATTGCCTTCCAGCAAACTCTGTTGCTTACATCAACTTTTGTGCATTTGTTCGTCATCAGATATTGGAGCCGGTTATTTCTTGTTGATTTTCTCTGAATATTTGAAGATCTCGAGGACTACAGGTTTTTAGCCCACAGCCCTCCAAGTCTGCTAGTAGGGCTGCTATTTGAGGCTGCAGATCACCTAGGCTTTTTTAGTCCTGAGAGTAGACATTTCCTCCTACCCAGGTGCTAGGGCCCATACTCGGACGCCAGAGCCTCGTTAGTGATAACAGGGCCCACCACTCGAAGGTGAGGATGACATTTGGGGAGGAGAGGTTATAGTGGATCTCTAGGTGCGTCACATCACTCCCCCATGGACCCCACCTATTTATATGCAAAATGTAATTGTTTCAAGACATATTCTGTTTAGGAACTTCTCTCACTTTCTAATCTAAATTTTTCAAAGTAATTCAACAGAGGATTTAGAAAGTACGAATTGAACATTTTTAACTAACGTCGAGTGGATAAGTACTTCTATATGTGGGAATAGAAGTGAAAAAATCTGACACGATGGTAGATGCTTAAAATATTAACACATCAAGTTTTATCATATAAGAATCAGTATTTTATCATAATGTATATAATGTGTTTGCATCCACACAAATATGAAATAAAATGTAAAGGTAATTTATTTCTATTTCCTCTCTTCTGATTTCAAAACATTCTATCCATTTTCCAATTCTATCTGAAGCCTGGATGTAATAAAAGTAAATGAGAAAAGCTTTTTATTTGGAGCAAAATTCTGTGATAAAGCCTGCAGAGGAAATTCTAATTAACGTGATGGGAGTTAATAGGAGAAATTAACTGAATTGTCCGCACGAGGAAAAAGTGAGGGGGGTTGAACGCAATTTTGAGGATAGTTCTCGGCCTTCCCCGTGGCGCGCTGGGGTGCATCTAAGGTAACCTTTGGGCTTATGGGAATGAACAACCCGTACCTTCTATAATCTGTGCATAACACTGCCTGTGTGGGAACCATTTGCGACTGACGGTAGAGGAGCTCCGTCATTGCTCGATCATTTCAAGGTTGTTGTCGTACAACGATGACACAAGTGGACCAGTGTGACCCGCGTGCGTATTGAGACGCAGTCGATGCGACAGCGGCGAGCGTAGACAGTCTTTATGGCACGTCCATAACGGTCACACAGGAAAGTTTCGTGCTGCGTCTGTACTGCCTCTGAGATGCGTTTCAATTCACGCTGACCCTGTGCTGCGCTGTGTGCGTCGACAGCGTCTCTAAGTGCGTCCGGGGTGCTGGTAGATTTAAGGAAATTGACATCTAAGCAAGAAAATGTTTTTTTTTCTGGAGGTGTAGTATCTATTGTAAATACTGAGTGATAGCAAAACGTAATTGGCAGTATGAACGCGTTCCCTTGCAATCATTGTTCATTCCACGTTCTTTAGCGTCAAGGACACGCACACAACACAGCATTTGATGTGTTTTTTCTATTGTATTTGTAAATGGGAAATGTAGCGTGCTATTGAAACTTATCTACATGGTGCGATAGGATTTGGGTGCTAGGCTATTGTTAGTAGGTGGGCCGCTTAGCTGCGAATTCCAACAACTTGGCCCATGTGGATGGGTTAGTAGAAATTAGCAATAGTTCGAGTTATTGATACTAGCAGGAGGTGGATAGAGGAAGGAAGGTTTGTTTTTCAGTAGTCACAACTATATGAACTAGGACATCAATGTGAAAAGCTAAAAATTTTCTGGCCCCATCGAACCCGGGATGCTTGGTGATGAGCGACAACACTACCACCTGTGTCGCCGGTAGGGCTTGATGGGGTCGCGCGGCATCTCTCTAGCAACGCCACAGAATCACGTGCGTGATTCTATTCAGCCACAAAATTCTATCCAGCGCGTGTGTTTTACAATAATACAGAGAAATACAACTATGTAGTCCCAACTAGTCAATCTTAAATGTCATGCACTCCACTGGTTTTGTAATTTTTGGATTATTAATTGTTTGTTATGCATATTAATGTCTCTCAAATTTTCTAGATACAAGTCGAGTTGTATTTAAAGTATTTTTGTTGTAGCAGAAAATTGCCCGTGACAGGTAGCTTTGGACATCCCTTGTATAAGACGAAGACACCTCCGTGCATGCACCGAGCCACTACATCGCCCCTCCCCCACTAGACACTCTGTTGTGACTGAAACATTTCATCAATTAATCTGTATCCACAATTCAAAAGTAAATCAAAGAACTACATGATACTGATAGTAATATTTAATTGTCAGGCATTGGATGATCTAACCTTTAATTTTAATTTCCAATATTTCTTATTGAAGATGGACGAGCAATACCATTATACTTTTAATTAACAATGTAATTTAACGTAATCCACTATGAATACGATGTAAAAAATGGACATTAGTTTGTGTATTTCTGTCTACATTAACATGGTATTAAGCTGATTGAGTGCACTGTTATTTCCCATAATAAAGTTTATTATTTAAAATTTGTAAACAAAACTTGGGGCACAATAAAGTACTCTTCCTTGTCCGCATATCCTGTTTGGGTAGAAGTGGTGTACGGTTGTGGAAGGCGAACGGGTTGTGTAGTGGTTAACACCCGTGCGATCAAAGCAGGAGTCCTGGGATCGATTCCCGATTCGTCACCATTTTCACCTTCCCGAAAGTTACCACATATCTTCTCCATGTGCAGGGAAGTACACGGAAGAAATATATGCAGAGTTAATTTATGTCCGCGAGGGGTGAATAAATATTTCAAATGGATTTTCATAGAGAACAAAACAATCAAACTCTCAAATATTCATCTGTATGTGTAAGGTTTCGCGGATCATAGCCGGTTCCAATTAATTCGGATAATCGCGGATCTAATAAACAACTTCCATTCAACCAAAGTAGCCTAACAGTTGATAAGCTAAAAACTGTATTAATTGGATTGATAAATGATACCAGAACCGAGATGGAAGAATAGAGACCAATGCACATGCCAAGTGGCGGCTTATTTCAGATTAAATATTCATTATTAGCCATTAGTTATTATAGTAGAAATTATTATAGATATTATTATTATTATTATTATTATTATAGATATGTTTGGGTCTATATAATCCAATTAGTACAGAAAGTGAATAATTATATTTCATTAAACAAAATATAAAAAGTTAATTTTGGTAAGATTGGTAGTATTCATCCTGAACTGATACCAGGACGTATTCGAAAATCTGAAGAATATGTATATGCGAAATAAAAAAACCCAATAACAATACATTCATAAAAAGATATACATGACCGCATTGATGTTGTACGAGAGATAATGGATGAGAAATTGTAGGGACACATTCCTACATATTACAGAAACTTCCCGCATATATGTAGGAGCATTTCTACATATTCATTATACATACCTAATACGTATCGATGAATCTCCCCCATGAGCCGAAAACTACGACGATGCGCCATGTTGTTTATACTGGTCGCTATGACGATCGTCAAACATTCAAGCTAGCATCAGCATACGACACCAAAGAATCCTAATATTGTACATAGTGGAATACTCCTTGGTTAACATGCGTTGCGCGTGCAACGGAAACGTACCTCGTTTATCTCTAAATAGACGAGCCTCACACCAGTATTACGTCGTCACGATCGTCACTTGTCTTTGTTTAGCTTATACCTGCTGGCAACGAAAAATCCATTCCGCTAGCAGCTCTCGATGTGATAACATCGCAGATCCGATCGCTCCTCACGAGAAAGTTAGCCCAGCTGAAGAAATTCTATCTTCAAATCAAGTGACTGAAATATTCTCCGACCTCGGAGTCGAAATTCGTGACAACGAATTCACACGCCAAGTGTTGAAGAAAACCTATCTCAGAAACCAGTGACTGAAATATTCTCCGACCTCAGA
>NNCF01128401.1:117288-136051 GCA_002313205.1 Laupala kohalensis
TGATGTAATTAATAATCAATCCGTAAAAATTCAAGGAAAATACCATGAAAGACACGCTCACGCCGTCATCCAAAGCCAAATCCAAAGCCAAATCCAAAGCCAAATCCAAAGCCAAATCCAAATCCAAATCCAAAGCCAAAGCCAAATCCAAAGCCAAAGCCAAATCCAAAGCCAAAGCCAAATCCTAGCCAAATCCTAGCCAAAGCCAAAGCCAAAGCCAAAGCCAAAGCCAAATCCAAATCCAAATCCAAAGCCAAATCCAAAGCCAAATCCAATCCATCTATCCTCCTATCTATCTATCTATCTATCTATTAATACTTGTGACCCCAACTGGAGATTGCACAGGAACCAGCGTAGATCTCAGCACCTCCTCGTTGCGCATATGTGTCTTTGCCTATTTAATAACTCCCGATGTCTCCCCAGAGCTCCTCAGAAAGCAGCGGAGATTTCCGCTGCAGGGCCGGGTGAAGACAAGAAAACTCCACTTCGCAGTGTCTCTTGTCCATAAAATAACACAGGTCGGTGGAAAAATCGCTCCACCCCATTCGACCCCGTTATGCCGTAAGTGTGTCTTTGTCCATAAGATAACACAGATTGGTGGAAAAATAGATCCAATCCACCCCACTACGCTCCGCTGTCGCAAGTGCGACATAAAACAATTAGTCAGGAGTACAGTTAATTTCTTTACATTCAAACATGAAATATTATATATTTTTTAAAAGATCATGTGATTAACTACAATTCCGTATTTATTGTGAGATATTACGAACATTTTTGTACTGAAAAAAGTCTTAAAATTTTAAAGCAAATAAATAGGAGCTGTTTCAAAAACCAACAAGACACGATTGAAACGATCATGCAGGTAAAGATATCAAAAGACTATGAAGCAGACAATCACAGGTGTGTCTTCGCGCCTGCGCAGAATGATCAAAATCGAGGTTGCCGCTTAAAAATATATTATTTATATTAGTTTCCCTCGGGAACCGGCCGAGGTAAGGGACAACGCTGTTCCCGTCACGAACAGTTGGAAAGATTAAGTTCCCAGTTCCATTGACAGAGAGCGCCACTGACCTGACTGCAGACCAGCTGCAGACAACTGAGCGTTAACATCGGCTGTCGTCTTACATCGGCGTTAACATCGGCGGGAGAAAAAGAGAAATAAGTATTGCATCTATATAATTTTCATTTTAAGTCATTTTTCCATGATGAAACAACAAATAACTATTGCATTAATGAATAGCGTGAATCTTACTTAGCAATTCAATGCGTTATTGATCTAACCTATAAAAAGTCATCTTGACAATGAAACTGTTTTTTATAGCATTCAATCTGATATTTTACCTCAACAATAAGCTGTATTTTTTATTGATTCTTCTTTAATCTTGCTGGTAAATTGTCAGGAGAGCGTGGTTGGCTGTGAACCCAAGGCGTGTGTTGGAGTTAATTTTAGCTATCATAATTATAGCATATTATTTTTTTGTTTTGTCTTCTTTCTTTAAAAATATATAATTTAAAATGAAAGAACTTGTAAAAAAACAGCTCAAAATTGTCAAGGTCTAGTCAGTGAGTAAATTGCTGTATCTTATATCTAAACGACAACTTTTCGTAAATTTTCCTTTTCTTCCCATCACACTTAAAAAGCTAACAAGAAAAATCCTTAGAAAAGTTTAACTTTCGCAATGTGTCGTAATCATTCATTTTTACTAATAAAGCAGGGCTGACACCTCATTGTCCCAGTGACATTTTTATGAAAGTTTTAAATTTTCAATAAAAATATTCGATGTACTTATTTTTTTCGAATTAATGGAACAAATTAGATCAATTATAATTTTAGGATACAAACATGGTGTCAAGATCCTCTCACTTTTATGCCCATTGGATACTGATCCATTTGCTTTTCACTGCCAATCCTAAAATAATTTGCAAAATGTATACGAGATATACAATACGAACACATTCAATAATCAACAGTTAAGGTAAATTATGGTTTTTCAAATACAAATAATTATGATTTAAAAAATTAAGGACCTTCCTGGACCTAAAATTAACCGGCATATTTTCTATCATATTTGGATAGATGTCTGTATTCAAATGTAAACAATAAATATTCAATTCAATTTAAATTTTACTTCATTTAATACACCATATAACGAAAAATCGTAATTAATAAAACAATGGAAATTGATGAATAAAAACCACAAATGATAATCAACCATGTTGTCCAAACTAATGACGCTTTATGCCATAGAGTGCTGTAAAGATATACTAAACCATTACAAGGCATTTGCATAATTAAAGCGACTAATTTCCGACAAATAATACTACAATAAGTATTTGGAAAGAAAACGAAGGATTCTGTTATGTTACTAACAAATTCACTACGGGTTTGCTGAACAACGATCATTCCAATTATTTACCCTGTGGTAAGGTCTTATCATACCTTATCATAAAAGTCCATAATATCCTATAATTTACCTGACCTTACAACCCATTAAAGAAAATCATCTAAATAAAAATAGAAATTTAAAAATAAGTATCACACATACCATGACCTGACACGGCATAAAGTAAAGCCACTGCAATTTTGCGCAGTCTCAATCACGAATTTTTGGAACGATGTAAATCTGGCGCTTTGGAATTAGTATCGGGAGCACTACTCCCAGGCATGATTCACAACATAACGAGCAACACAGACATCGCGACCACATGCGCCATCTAGCTGTGAATTAGAGACAGCATAAAAGAAAGTTTTGTTAAAATCCACTGTTCCCTTCTAAGCGCCGTTTAAAGATTTAACATAAAATGTCATAATGTTTCTTCTCCCGCACTCCCTATAAGAAAACACAAACTAAAAAAAAAACTACAAATACTAAAAAATACAAAGTAAGTTATATACACACATAACTATTTATTAATAAACCTAGCGCAATCAATATAATAAACTCGTCAAATAATATAATAAACCGATTCCATTTTGTAATATATTTCAATTTAGTTGATTCACAGTCATGAAGACAACAGAATTAACTCTAAAACTCTCACCCTTGTTATTATCTTATGACTTGCTACCTCAGTATCTGTTTTCAGAAAAAAAGAGACGTCTACTATCATGTCTAATACATACATCCACAAATACAAACATACACTACATTCTATTTCTTTAAATGTTTCTTCCCAGGAACGATAATTCTAAACACGAGATTTTATTGGAATTGACTAGCTTGCTCCTGGCGTTAGCTACGGTTGTGAATGAGCTCTCTGTATTTTTTCAGTTTAATATTCCTAATTATATTTTTCTCGAGTTTTTGTGATTGTTGTTGCGTTTAGTTCCTACCTTTATTGCAGTGTAAAATTTGTTTGTTTTGTGTGTGTTAAGTGGAAAACACATAAAAAACTTTTCCTAAGGTTTATCAAGCCTAACAGACCTAACATACATCATTTGAGGTTTCAACGAAAAATCATGGCTTGAATACCCGCAAAATAGTGAGAAAAAGTTAAAACAAATATATTTGTACCAAAGAAAATAGTTGAAGTATTGTTGAAAATAGATGAAACAATTCAAATTCTACATTTTGTAGAACTTGACTCGCATTGGGGGGTAAGAAAGTTACCATGACTTGAAAAGAATCAAAAATAATCTTTAATAGCATGATTAGCACATGAATGCGATGACAAATTTTGAAAGATTGTGATAAAATCTGCTAAAATGACATTACATTTGTCTACGACTTGAAGAAAGGTTCAAAAAATTAAATTAAATTCGCTCGAAAAACTAAATAAAATTACATGTGTCACGCAAGAATGCGGATAAAGAATTGTTGGTCGAAAGAGGACTAAAATTACATTTTGAATTCTTTTTCATGCGCAGAAGTATTAAATTTTGCTCGCGCAGGTAATAATAATAATAATAATAATAATAAACTACCGATACTGGTGATGAATACATCAATATTTAAGACTCAGAAGAGTCGAGTCACATTCTCAATGCCGCTGAAGTCCAAGGTATGAGGGAATATACTCACTTTGGGAAGGGATGAGAAGGGGTTGAACTGTAAAAATAAACTAAAATGACTAATGTTAGAGTTGATATAATAGTTTTCAGGGTCACTAAAATTAGTAGTGACATTCTCGAAGACACCGAATATCTCAATCAGTCCGTATTAACCACAGCACCCCTAGGGAAGGAGATGCTATGAAAAATATATGGAATATGACATATATATGACGAGTCCACTATTTGCGGCGTTGCTGCGTTAATAGTCCCGATGTCGTGTAAGTCTAAATTAAGCCCTCATGAAAGAAAGACACCACTAGCATCCCTTGGGGNTATGAATAAAAATAATTGAAAACTAATTCTGATTATTAAAGAAGAATGAAACTGCAACGGATCCAAATTTTTAGGGTTAATGAGATGTTTAAACTAGCAATGCCATTAAGTTCAAGTTGAGATTACATAGGGACACGGTACGCTTTGGATAGAGGGTGGGAAGGGCGAGACGTAAAAGAACCGATATTAGGATCGAGTCTATGTTTTTTGTGTGTTCTGAGACGAATAATGGTATTTCCAATGACGTTATTCGCCCTTCAGACCACATGAGGCTCACGAAACCACTAGAGTTAGAGGTTGGGAAGAGCGTGACACAAAAAACTATAGAAAATGTCCATCGAAAATAAAATTTGGCAGGTAGATTCCTTTTAGGATGTAAACGTCCGCTAAAAAAGGATTTATGAAATTCTACCCATAAGAGGATGAAATGGGGGTTAAATTTTTTTATGTATTTATCCCACCATGACTCTTGTGTACCAGGAGCAATTTCAACCAAACTTTATTCACAAATGACAGTATAATTCAATAAGCACTGTGGGGGTAAGACATCTCTGGCACCGCTTGGGACGGCGTGGAAAGAGGTTGACGTATAAAACTAATGAACAAATCCTATAACATATTTGAAACCGTAGTTATCGTTACCGTTGAGTACGATAAGGACACCCCAATGCTTTGTAAGCTCACAATTAATATAATTTGGAGATATTAAACCCTTAACATCCCTGGGGAAGGGGTGGAACACGTGGCAGGTTAGAATGATCAAAAACGTCCGATTTGTTGGTGTAGAATACATCCATTTTGAGGTCGCAAAAGAGAAGAGTCTTCCGATACTGCTTCAATCCACGATCAGTCCAGGACCAGCACTTCAGGGAAAGATATGACATATAAAAGTTATCGAAAATGATATTAGTGACGAGTTCAGAGTTTTCGATGTCGCTGAGATGAATAGAGTCACCCCTATGAGAAAGAATAAACCTGGAGACACATTACAGAATTCACGCGAGCAAATCTGCGGGTACTCAGCTAGTATGCTATATATTATAAATATGTTTTATTTATATGACCTACTGTCAATGATACAAAGATATCGACGCTCAATATTTCGTGTTGGTCAATAACAAGCCACTAATTAATGTGAATTGAATCTATGATTTTTGCAGCTTTCAAATTATTTTATAATACTTTATTTAATTTGTACTTGAATGCGAATGAAAATATCGTTTATTTATGATATTTTCTCCTTTTTCTTAAATTCTTCATGATATCCTCTTCTTAATAAAGTAGCATGTAATCTAAGGGATCTAATGACCTTGACGTTTGCGTGCCCTAAAGTCTCAAGGAAAAAGAATCACGTAATCTGGGTAGAAAATATTCGCTCCTGGAATTCAATTTGTAATTTCCGTCTTATTTCGACGAGAATGTGAAAATTCTTCATTAACTTTCAAGCGTGATATACGTAAATAGATTTATTTTTTCGGTAGTAATTGATTAAATTCACGGACGTATTAAGTAGTAAACGAAAGCGAATACACTTTTGGTGGAGGGTGATTTTTTTAAAAATTTCTGTTAATTAATTAATCTTAACATCTTCAAGTCGGAATATCATGTTGATTATTCAAGAACCAGTAAACTCAGAATTCGTTGTAAATTATAACTAGTGTACTTGTTGTTCCTGATGAAAAAAATAATATTTTTGAACATGAACGTTCATAAATCATTTTAGAGAAAATTCACTACGTGTTACTTATAATTCCGATGTCTCACTATTAAACTAGTTGTTCTCGGTCTCAATTTTGATAATTTATCACTTAGTAATTCTGATTATACTTCTATTGATTTTTGTATTTCTGGGGGGGGGGAATAACTGGGGTATTTTTGTAATGTTGAACTTGTAAATTTAAGTGTGTTGTTATTGAACTCGAACTGTTATCTGGGTCAACTTCATCTAAACCCTTATTAATTATTAATAGTCATAAACCCTCTCGCATACAGTACTTACTTCATATTTTATGGTTTCAGTTCCATTCATCATATAGGTTTTCAATTGCATTCATACACGTGTACATAGAGATGTCTTGCGCCATGGAATTCTCGGTTTACATTTACATGATAGAAAACGAAACTTTTCCCCTTTACGTTTTCCTGAATCTGCTCTGATGTCTACGACATTTCCTCTACATGAGTACGATAATTTGTCGTATTACTTAAAACCAAACATTAGCATATTGATGACGTAACGAAGAAGTACGTTTTGGTGTTCGTAAGACCGATCTTCGAATGTTTAATATATATAGTAGTGAGCCAAGGGAAGTGAATGCAGTCAGACTTCTGGAAGACATGGCAGGTGAGTTGATCAGCAGCAGCTGATACATTCGCATTCACCATGACATTATCTAAAATTCCTCGATAACAGTCAGTATATAAGCGTTAGCCCGGGATACGCTACTTTTTAGTACTTGAAACGCACATTTAAGTTCGAGCTGGATTAATACACTGTTCATGAAATATCGTTTATTTCATCAGATTTAACGTAAGAAGCATGAAGAACGTTTAGTATTCGATAATTTTTTCACCTCAACTATTACATTAAACATTGGGTCTGATGATTAAATTGCGTTAATTTTAAAAACTAGCGTTATATAATTCATATAGTTATGACGTCATCACGTCGAGTGGGCTACGGTTGTATGGTCTGCTCTGCAAAACTTGATCAAAACTTCTATGTCTAAAAGTAAGATCTCACCTCTAAAGATAAAAAAACTCAATATTATTTTATCGCCTGTAATACACGAATTTCTCTTTAAAAGGATTTCCAAATTCCTTTACATCATTGGAAAATACATTTATATCAATGAAAATTAAAGAAACGTGAGATCACATTTCGTCATACTCTTTTATAAGCTTGTTTCATTTATATATATTATTTTCAATAGTTTACATGCCCAAATGGATTCAGAGACTGAAAATAAATTTATATTCAGCACATCCGGAGCGTTCAAGAACACTTAAAAGTCATAATCAGAAAAACGCTCAAAAACCATTCTTGGTGGACAGACGGAAACGAGAGAATCTTTTCATTATGTTATTTCATACTAGTACATAATTTATTATTTCCTTCATTTCTAAAGCAGAAATGAAACTACTGTTCTCAGCATGCATGAAAATGTACTTATTTTATGTGAGCATTGAAAAATATTTTCCAGATATGAAATGAAATGGGTATTTTCTTACTAATTCCATTCTTCTATAATTGTCAAAAAGTGTGACATAGTGTAAGACATCAAAAAGTATATCTAAAAGAAAACTACACGATTTAGTGAATTAAAAAAAAATATTATGAAGTCAAGGTATAGAAACAAAATAGTTCAGTCCTTACTACTAAGTTTTCCATCACAATCAAAAGTGATAAAAAACAAGTCAATAGGGAAAACATTCAATTAAATTTTCGGAAATAGAAAAGTTATCATAACATAAATATTGTATTCTTTTTCAATAGGGTATATGGTCCTCGTGATCGTGGCGTGGGCTACGGCAGCATCAGGACCGGTACCGAAGAGTGTAAAAAGGTAAAAATCAAAGTGTGGCATCTGCCATATCCCGGAGACTGCACAAAATTTATCAAGTGTGACGTCATTGGAAACAAATCTACAATATATACCTGTGATTCTCCGTTACATTTTAATCCCTCAATCCAAGTTTGCGATTGGTCTCAGAAAGCAGGATGTGAGAGAAATGGAGGTGGTTTCGAAATTTCCACACCAACTGTGCCACGCATACCCTCCAGTACTGCATTGCATGGTCATGTTGGTGTTTCCGGAGGAGTTATTGGAGCAAGGGAATGCAAAAAGGCGACTGCCGAAGTGTGGCATGTACCATATCCCGGAGACTGCACAAAATTCATCAAGTGTGACGTCATTGGAAACAAATCTACAATATATACCTGTGATTCTCCGTTACATTTTAATCCCTCAATCCAAGTTTGCGATTGGTCTCAGAAAGCAGGATGTGAGAGAAATGGAGGTGGTTTCGAAATTTCCACACCAACTGTGCCACGCATACCCTCCAGTACTGCATTGCATGGTCATGTTGGTGTTTNATTGGTCTCAGAAAGCAGGATGTGAGAGAAATGGAGGTGGTTTCGAAATTTCCACACCAACTGTGCCACGCATACCCTCCAGTACTGCGTTGCATGGTCATGTTGGTGTTTACGGAGGAGTTTCAAATCCACTCCCCTCGACAGCACCCCCTCCGATACAAGGAAACAAATGTCCCCCTCCTTTTGGACCGGATGATATATGCCGAATCAGTTCTGATCACTACTGGCACCTTCCTCATCCTACAGATCGCACAAAGTTCTACAAGTGTGAGATCAACTCTTGCAGGGCTTTTTTATTCAACTGCACTTCTTCACTTGCATTCAACCCAGCTCTCCAAGTCTGTGATTGGCCCAAACTAGATATTTATTAAGATATGAGTAGTGACTGGTTTTGATGCAGAATAAAGTGTTATTTTAATTTCTAATTTGTAAAATATTAATACATTTATTGTAATTTTATTTTAGCCACATTATCGCCTAGACCAAAGCAAATATTTATTATGAATTATATGTATCAATGTAATTGTAGTGGATTGTTCTGTGATACTTTTAGGTGTATTTATAACAAATAAATAAATAAATATTTATATTTAACCTGTTTTTTATGATCTCGTTTCCAACCGGTATCAAACCAGTGTTGAGGTATAGAACCGGTTGGTACCGGTTGGAAATGAGATCAAAAAATATTTAAGTTTTTAGTATATTTGCATCAATTGTTAAATAAATATTATACAGGGCTTTAATGACCTTGATGTTGACGAGCCCTAAAGCCACCACCACCACCACCACAAAAAAAATACACGTTTGATATTCATCTGTTACCGGTTAAATTCGATTTTAGGGCAAACTATTTTCTGCTGGGCGTATTATGACAAACTGGTATGGACTACCAGTTTATCCTGCGTGCATTAGGAAAACTGTATCTGAAGAATAAAGAAGTTTCCCCTAGTTATTTTAGATTACCTGGTTATTTGTATTAAATTTCACATCTTCCCATAAAATGTCATGTTCTGATTAAGTGCATACCATTATTTAGTTATTACAACAAGAAAGTATATTTACTCATACCAATGTTTACAAGACAAAGAATTCGTTTTTGTTGTTTCAGGATTAACTGGTTATTACCGAAACACGTAAAGAAACAGTGCCAATCTTTAAGCACACTAACTGAAGACTGAATACTATGGGTGGATTGGTGGATTGATAGTTAGCGGGAAGATAACCCTTATCATGTTTTATTTTCAATTTCCCCAATGTAATCAGCACATGGAGTTTCTTTGAAGAATGATTTTAAATGAGAAAGATGTGTATACGTGTTTTGCATGGAGTCCCAAGTAGAGCCTATCTATTCGTCACTGTTCTCAGAGATATCTAAAAACATTTGAGAAGAGGAAAACAAGCAAATCAACTTATGATAAACCACATTCGCTAGCTAGATCACACCTATTTCTAAATGTGGACAATTCCAAGATTGACTAAAGAAATATTATTGGGATTATTATTTTTTCTAAAGCATTAATGCAAGTAATTAATTTATTTTATTTACTTATCCACTTACCCGCACATTATAACTGAAAAAAAAAATGTGAACACGGAGATGGATATTTCTTTACAATCAGCAGCTATACAACATTGCATTGGAGGGTGTCAAAGATTAAAGATTTTTTTCCTGTTAAGTACGTTAGCGCATAGATAAGTTCCGTTCTGTGACATAAACTAATCTGTAAAAGCAAGAAAATGAATATTTTTAATTTGGAAAAACCTTTTAGGGGAGTTAAAAGGTAAGCTAGATGTGCACGTTAGTAATATGAACGGAATATTTTTTGCTTCTAGAGGGTCTTTTTAGTGCGGTTACAATCTGAACACCCGATTGCACAGATCAAGTCGTGGTTTTTGATTGTGAATTGAAATATTATCTAGGGACTACTCAAGTTTTTTGGTGAAACAAATGTTGTTTGTGGCACACTACGGTCAATTCAAGCTTTCAAACAAAGCATAAACTGAGACCATAATTTTCTCCTTTCATTTGACTCGGGTATATGAAGAAGATTGTAAACTTCTTCGTATACCAAGCAAAGTCCATATTTCCTTATATCAACTCTCTAAAATAATTAGGAAATTTCAAAATAAAACAATTGGCAACGAATTAATGATTGAAGAATTGGGTAAACTTAGTTCCATTTAATTTTGTTAGTACTTCGTAACAAACGCTACTCTCATGTAATTAATTTCCCAGCAAACGACAGCACTCTGCTACAGTGCACGCTTGAAGGTCACTTTTGTTAAAATTTATCCGCAAAGGGTGGGTCTCAGCGGGTGTACTGCCAGTTTGGAGGTACCCATATTTCGGGTCACAGATCCAGCCGGAGGGCGCTCACACGAAGTGAGGCGGGAACTCCAGAAGGCAAACGGATTTCACAGGTTGTAGCAACGGCAGATGACGACTCAATCGTCATCATACTAACGATTGGGAAGTTAGTGACGTATCGCGCGTTCGATAGCTGGCCAGTTACACTGGACTTAATTGAGGATAACAAACGCATTATATTAAAACCAGGAGTTCAGAATAGGCAGTTCTCCAGAAAAGTCATAATTCCTCTCAATCCACGACGATTATTCCCAAAAGTGTCATAAATTTACAACCAATTTTTGTACAACATTTTCTGCTTTGACTTCGAGTAAATATACTTTTGAAAACTGCGTATAATCACGTGGGGAATAATAAACTACTCTCCGGAAACAAGCATCAATTCCGATCAAGGGCCCGAGGGCTGTGGTGCATTGAATACTTATGAAAGAAGTATAAGTTCTACATGTAACTTTTGTAGTATTGCAGCTTATTCTAATACTTCCCTAGCGATCTTTAAAAATACATCAATTGCTGATCATTGTAGAAGAATGGTATATGAATCTAGCTACCTACTATAGATCCTTTAATTTATGATACTGCTCTTTGTAACGGAGTGAAATTTTTGTCTGAACAATCAACTAATATTGGCAATATTTTGAAAAATTAGACACTAGTGAAGTACAAGTAACTCGAGCGTAGTTTCAAGGTTTGATCACCACTATAAGACAGTGTCTGCATAATCCACCAAATAGGAATGAGTTCATTTTTGTTAAATTACTGAGACAAATATCTACGTTGTATAATTAATATCTACGTTGATGCATAAGATTAATCGTACGTTTGAATTAAAATTATCTTCTTATCAGCTGTTTAATTTCATTTTGTTGTATTTTTTTCAATGTCTACCGCATTATTATTGCCTTGCATCTTTTCCCCGTCTACGCTCACAATTCTTCACCGCATTGGTCTCGTTTGCGAACGGAATGTGCAGTTTTCTGTAGAAAAGAGTGCCAATCACACACCCCAAATTGACATGAATTTGGTTTTCTAAATCCTACTTTGAATTTCCACTATCCTAACCACTTTATCAAAAAAGGACACTCGTAATAAGGCTAATATTCACTTAGCGTGATAACCACTTTACCAAAATAGGACAGTTTCGTTCTGGAAACGATTTGTATAATTCTTCGCTTAAATGTAAAAGATATTGTTAAATTGAATCTCTTCTAATTCTAGGTTAAAAGCTTCCTATTGCTTCCATAATGCTCAAGAATTCATTGATAAAAGAAGTTAATTAGTTTCATAATAGTCATGATGATAATTATTCCTCTGATACATTACGACGCCATTCCTATACTACTCGTAATACTAACTGATTAATTACATGCTGTTATTTTTCCTTTTTACTCATAATTTTTCTTTCCTTATTTGTATTCAACCTTGGCAGTGTTGCCTACATTGTCTCTGTAACCTTAACCTAGACTGTATTCTTCCCCGGTTTTCCTTCAGATTTATGTAGATCTACAGATCTTGGGCCTAGAGGTAGGAGTGTTTATTGACGTTGTTGTCATTATTTAACTCTAATTTTCACTGATTTTAATAACTACTTATAATTGAGGAATATTGCGTAGTTGTTAAATATTTTCTTTTAGATATATTAAATCAACCCCTGCCTCTCGGCTGTTGATCGGAATTGATAGAATGGTCCCTTCCTTGTTTTCGGATAGCGAATCAGTTTATTGACCCATTCGCAAATCTCATAAACAACTTCGTAAGAGCTAGATTTTCTGACAGTCCAAAACTAATTTCTTGAATGAGACTTTTTAGTTTACTGATTCTATTTCAAATATTTATCAGGTGCTAGTTTGCAATTGTAAGACACACATAAGTAGTTTCCTTGCATCTGTTTCTTTCATTGCATATTTCCTTTCCTTTCTCCAATTACTAAATATTATTTTCTCAAATTGTTCTGCATGCTGAGCGCAGTTCGTGAAAACCTCGATGTTGAATTCACGAATTTTGAGTCTAAGATTAATATTAAATAATCTTATATAAAATTAAATAATGTTCGTACTTTCGTATGAAACTCTAATTCTATAATCTGTGTTTAGCAGAATTTAAACGTTCTTCGTGGATTTCTCTGTATGGAAGAGTTGCAAGTTCTCTTTTCAATTTATTGGTTACGGTCGTTCCTTGACCTTTTCCAATTAACGGTAGCTGGAGTATTAACCGTTCAGCCTTCATAATTTTAAACGCATTATGAGAAACAGCGAATAGTGAGAATGTCACTCTCTCTATCAACGTTTTCTTTTCTTTAATAACATTTATTTTTTCAATTTTATTTTCATTTACTTATTACATAACAAAAAACTACAATATACAATATGCGCAACATATATGACAATATTGCGCTGTTCGGTAGCAGATCTTGTCACGTGATCTGTAGAAAAGCATAGCACTCTACAATGTAAGGATTAACCGTAAAATTATAAATAAATAATAAATTTTATTCGGGTATAACTTATCCAATACAGTGAAGAACTAGTGGTGCAAAACCATTGCACATACTTTCTCATGTCATGTTCTCCGTCTGCAGCATAGAGTGAGTAAAAATTATACAGTGAAAGAGCCATTTCTGGTGTGGTCCTCTATATTTTGGTTGCCTTCCTGTGCTCTATTCATGCTCAAAGTCGTTAGATGAACTTATTGTCTTTTATTTGAAATTTGAAAGTAAAATAAATATTCAGAATATTATTTCAAAACGTAATGACAACTTTTACTAATGACTATTACTATATAAAAACCTTCCGTTACATACGTGTTGAATGAATTTGGAAAATCGTGATTGTGTAGGACAAAACAGTGTCTGTCAGGTGTGGGGTTCGAACCCATGCTCCCAGTCTTTTAAAAATCGTAAAAATGTTATGTAAATGTAATTTCGTTATATACAGAAATTGATGTATTTTCATATATGTAGTGCGTTTGCTGACCTATGTATTTAATCATTGTCATATCTTTCATTCCATTTTACGAAAAGTGTAGTCTACGTCTGCTTGGTCCATTTACACTGCTAAATATTATGTGTAAAAAATGTGTGAGTGTAGCGGACAGAAACTATTTTACTGCGTCTATACCAAACTTTCAAGCGAAATACCGCAAATGCGGATGTAATGCATACTAATTATACTTTATGTACAGAAAATTAAAGCAAAATCATTTTAGCCGTTTCTGAGAAACATTTAAAAGAGTACTTTGACCTTCATGTGAAGTATCCTTTGTTTTAAAGTAAAAAAAAAAGAGCACGTGCATCGTAAATTTGACCGTACATACGAAATGCAAATTAAATCGATTCATTCATTTACTCAGAATCGCTGTGCACAGACGGACAGATGGACGGACGTTATGCAGAAACCACTTTTTCAGTATCAGGGATCGCCAAAACGGATATTTCCGTCGAAATCTCGTTTTTGAAGTTTTTCACGATTACAATACTTCCTATATTCTACATATATGAGAAAGTAAAAACAAAGTAATAATTTATGGTAGAAAAAATCTTGAGAAACAATTACCAGCCACATACGTTAATGAGATCACCATATAACGGAGTAGATTTCCGAAATTCGAGGCTAATCGGAAAATTTCGATGTTTTGGTTTGTCCAACAAACGAGTCACTAGCCGACTGAAGCTCAGAAGAACGGAGGAGATTCACGAAAAAATATACTGCTTTCTATCCAGTAAAATTCGGACTATATTCGTCTGAGGACTATATTCGTCTATATTCGATGGTCGATCCGTCTAAAGAGTTATATCTCTTTTCAAGTTTTTGAAGAAAGTTTTTTATGGGCAGTTTCCGTTTCTTACTTATTTTCTGTGTCACCCTCGGAATTAATTTACTCTCAACATTCATACCACGCACAACAGTACACCAGAAATTTGTATTTATTACTTGTTTTCTAATACAGTACACATTTTTCAAGTTTTTGTTTTTTCTTCAATTTCGTGAGAATAAGAGACCTTGAATCCTCGAACCTCGTATTTTGAAGCACGCGAATAACCTACTTTGCAAATGTTAAGGGATTACAATATTTGAAGTTGTTTTCACTATCACCTACCTCGCTGTGTCCGGGAGTTATTCATCATTGTAAGTGCGTGATTGGTATTAATACTGAAATGTAGCAAGCGTGTTCGAGTATGACTTACCCACAAAATATGATTAGATAAGAGAAGGTAAAACTAAATACACTATAAGAAATTATGTACACGTAGATTCAATTTAAAAGGCACAATTCATTTAATGTGGGCAGACTGAGAACGAGAAACGTGCATAACAAGGTACATGAAATAATATACATGGTCGTTCTGTCATAGGTCTCCTAGTGATGATTGAATCAGTTAAACGAGCTTAAAACAATTCCTTATAGGACATAAATCAATGTAGATTACTCACATACAGTACATAAAGTCCGTGGAAATCTGAGAAAGTCACTGAATAATAACACTTGACACGAACAATAATTCGGCGAGTAAATAGCTCTGACGCTGAGTTGAACTTGAAACTGATTTTAAACGCTGATAGTGTACGTGTGCATTGAGAACCCGTACTAGAACGCGATGTCACTCCCGTGAGGAAGAGCGGTAGACTGATGTCACTCGTAGTGAAGCGCGCAGTAGACTGATATTCTAGTTTCTAAATCAACAAGTCCCGTTGCTAGGTTCTAAGTCGACCAGGTCTCCTTGTAATGATGGGAGTCAAGTTCGTGGGAGTTGTCTTTGGTGACTATTAGTGAATGTCTCAATGGAGCGTGTCGCTACATCTGTAGTCTTCGTATCCCAAGAGAATTGTGTAGCATCGTAGGACAGTATCCACGTTACTTATGCACAATATGAACCTGATATCTGTGGCTTCCTGTAATAACTAGTGTACTTTTCATTTTTTCGAGTTACGACCGTTTTAAGTTCCCAAAACGTTTTTCTGTTACAACCTTGGCATTTAACTTTCATGGAATGCGTTATTACAATACTTCATATACACCGTGAAAAACTTTTTACGTAGAAACCTTTAAAAATAAATGATTTTTTCCACTAAAAATTAAGAAAATGGTGTCCTGGTTACCTTACCTTCCTCAAGTTTTGATTATTTTTCCCGATTTATCTGAATTCTTAAGTTGGTACTTATATACACGTAAGTAACTTGCTTTTTCTAGAAAATTTATATAGGAGGTACTTGTTTATTCCTATTAAATTTAAACTTAACTGGTTATACTGTTTTTTTTTTAGAATTCGTACGTAAATTTTCACTGCTCCATTCGAGAAGAATGTACATTTTTGAATCGTTTAGACTAATATGAATGAAACTTAGCAAAAAAAAAAACATTTTTGACGAATTATCTCGTTTTTTTTTCAAAAAGTTCAGTTACCTGGTTATTAATGGAAGCCACAGATTTTTGCTAAAATTTAAATTCTCTCATCCGAAGCATATAAACTCAAATTGTTCTCAAATCCACTCAAAACTCATATCAACTCGACTTCTCGGTCCGAAGAACAACTGCATGCAGTCCACGTTAAAAACTCGCAACTAAAAGTTCGCATCTGATAAACTGCACTGAACACGACCGTCCACCTGCGTTGTGTAGCTGAGACTAACAGCTAACCCGTGTATGTGACACCTGAAAGAATAAAATAACTAAATTTATTACTTTAAAAAAGAGTTACAAATTGCGTATGACAACGTGGAGGACAATAAACTAATTTATTCTCAGGAAGGAAGCAATGGTCCATCCCATCAGTTCCGATCATGGACCCTAAGGCAGTGACGTATTTATTATTTCTACGCGGCACAAAGCAAAATCATGATCCCTTGAAATAAGAGTAAAAATAGTAAGCTACTTGTTTTAATATATATAGAACATCAACAAATCTTTTTCAATTAAATTTTTTAAAGTATCTTCCTACTCACTCCAACCATGGGGTTTCTGGGGCTGTTCCCCTAATCCTAATGGTGACCCAACTCTAACATAACATCGGAAGTGTGTCTATTCATCTCAGCATCCCACGTAGAACGAACTCACTCGCCGGGAGCCGGTCGAATTTTCGCTTCCGAGGCAACACAACGGCGGCAGCGCGGCGGCGCCATTTCATTAAAACACGGCTGCACCACTTCGTAAGATCTAAACTATTTTTCCAAATTTAACGATTTAATTACTTTTTACCCTTGTTAGATACACACAAGAAAAAAGCAATTAAAGTTGGTGATCGATTTTCTTCTTAAATTACTCTCTGAAATTGAAGTATTCTTCTATATTTAATATTATACTCTTCTATTTTTATATTTTTAATAACTACATTTTTATTTTTAATAACTATATTTCTATTTTTAATAACTACATTTCGATAATTTAGGTAAACCGTTATAGATAGACATATGCACTTTTTGTAGAAGTCTGAGGCAAACGACATTGTCATCTTTCTCTAACCGTGTAGACAGCTAAAGTGAATACGGATGGATTTTTTCCCACTCCATCAACATTTGTCGTCAAAACCATTTTCTAACTTTCTTTTAACACATTAAAAAAATTAAGGTTATGCTACGTTATTCCTGGACGTCTAATCTATCCAAATCTAATCTATTCTAGTCTAATCTATCTATTGCCAAATTTCATCACGATCGATTCAGAGGTGTAGCCATTATTAGGTAGCGAACAGACAGACATTCACTTTCGCATTTCTTACTTATTTATTAGTAAGTATATGGATGTTAATTTTTGACAAATATTTATTTAAATAATTAATATAATTTTGAACGGTGTAACGTTGTATCGGTGTAGTGTTGCAACGATGTTAGCAAACATTTTCTTTGAATTTTGTCTTCCTACGCTTTTAACGTGAATATTTAAGTGAATTTATTCAACATCGGTTGCATGGCTTACCACACGCTCTTTCGTAAGTTTTTTTCGAAAGAAATGTGCAATAAAGTGTAAGAAAACAGTTACAAACGGCAAATTTTAATTTTATTTCAGGTTATATTTTTGTCTACTATCTTCAATAATTAGACGATGCACTGTGGAGTATTTCCCTTTTTCTTTTTTAGTCAAAAGTACTAATAATTACTTCATATCATATATTTTGGCAAAAACTGTTTATAATAGTTTGTTAGTGTATATTGATATATTTTCATAAACGTTTTTAATTTATACAAAAATTTAAAAATAATTTTTTTAAAATTTCATTTAAAAATGTACAATTTTAATTTACTAAAAATGATATAAAATGATTTAACTACTGTAAAGAAGAGAAAAGATATAGTTCCTGTGTTTATATTGTTAATATATTAAAATATATTGATATAGGAGTTAATCTGATTCTTAGGAACTCAGGACATCTTCATTCTTGTTCTGTAGATTGGTAATAGAGTAGATAGTATTGAGATATAGCTGATATTGTTCGACGCCAAGAAAACTGTCTATTATCGTGTATAAGGAAAAAATGATTGATGATGATGATGAAGAATTTCAGAACTTACCCCTGGCAATGGTTGCACAAACTCCAAAGATAAAACTATCCGGTTTTCGTTGCACAATATTCAAATATTATTTATAATGTTCACTCAAGAAAAAAGAATTGTTTCGTTTAATAACCAAACTTTGCAATTTAACTCAAAGCACTACAAAACTTTGTACACACGTAGGAAGCGCACTACGGAATATGTATACAGTGCGGTGGCTTTCCTCTCAGTAATACTACTGAATCCCTGTGCTCGACATAACTTCACTTTGAGGACATTATGGAATTTATCATTTCTCTCGAAGGGAACTCCCTGGAGACCGTGAAGGGCCTTGAATGGAAGGGTCCGCGGATAACTCGGGACTTACACAATTAGTGAGTGTTGGGCAAGCAGCACAGAACACTCGATAATCTCCTTTCTTTCAATATCCTTAAGGTCTCTTAACTCATCACACAAAATTAAATCCTTTCTGTCTCTGATATATGGAC
>NNCF01128401.1:136222-148042 GCA_002313205.1 Laupala kohalensis
AAGTTGCGCAATAGACCCCGACGCACATTTTAAAAATCTACGGCATATATAAGCTTCCAAACACAAATCTTAAAAAAATATTTTTCAAATAAAGATATCTAATAAAGACAGTTAATTTAATTTCAATGATTGCAAAAAATATAAATAACAAAATAACACATCTTTCTCTATCCCTGTGTAAAATTTGAAGTCAACCCAGCGATCCATGCGGGTAGTATACATTTATTTCTAAAACGTTACAAACGCTAAAACTGTAATTTGTGGACCTCGGAAACATACAACCCTTAGATTCAATCGGCGACAACAGACGCCAGATTTAACCAATTTTCAGGAAATTAACGTCGTTAATCAGCTATTCGGTGATATAAAATTTAATGTTGCAAGACAAATATATTTTTTAATTTTTGTCCAGGTTTTGGCCTCAATTACTCCACTGTGCGACACGTTGTTATTCATGTTTTTTCTCAAAAACTTATTTTTTTTTCAATTTTCAGGTGAAAAAATGCCATAAAAATATTGCTTTTTGATAGTATTCCACTTCTTGAAATAATATTAAAAAAAGATAGTTCTACTCACATTTACCAGTAGATTCAACTCGACTGTAATTGGACAGCTTGAATAATACGTTTATTCATCTCTCGCGTACCCAATTCGAGCCTTCAAGAACGCACACTTCAAGAATCAGTGAAGCTTATCCAGCGAGGAGATCTTAAAACAATACGAGGAAGAAATAAAGGATAATGGGGATCAGTTTACGTATTATCGTTACGATTATTTTGTGGTGACAACGCAGCGAACTGAAAATGTGTCAACAGGAAGTTGTTTTTTAGATAATATTTTTATATTCTAACACTTAAATCTTTTTTCTCGACATTCATCTACGTTTTCCATTTTGTTTTCTTAGACATCATTGTTTCTCATAGAACAATCTAACAGCTCACCAAATGCACCATTGATCTATAATAGTCACGTTTTCATAGTCAAGGTTTGATACCGCAGTTTCACTTTTTTTCGTCTTGCATACCTATATTATAATACCCCCAAACTATTTTTCGATTTTTACCACCTTGCTCATCTCGACATAAGTCTAAGTTGCACATTTGGGTAATTATTACTTGATAATATTTGAAAATGAGGAAGTGTCGATAGTTTATATGGTTGTTCTCCCCAACTTCATGCGCTCGGAAGCATTCAAACGATCGTCAAACGGCATGATGAGCCAAGTTCGATAAATAGGTTGAATAGTGTTTGAGTGCCATCATAACGATTCAGAATGGTAAAAAAATGAACTATGGAAAATTTCAGCCGACTCTGATTCTAATGAGTTGTGCCATCGAAGGGTTGAAACATCTGATCTTGTATTTTTCGAAGCTATTGGAGGTTAAAAAGTGGTTGAATTTTATCTGTATAACTGCTGCTAAAAATAAAATGTTTCTTGATGGAAATAACATAAACTCGGAGCTTATCTTTCACTCATTAACGTCAATATGATCTGGATTCTTTTATTACTACATAATAAATATAAAGTGTTACGAGTCAAAATTAAGTAAAGTTAGGCAAAAATATTTCAAATGTAGGTGGGATAACTCGTGACCATCGGTGACCAATCTGGTCTGGGTAACAAAAACTTACGCCAAAGGTAGAATAAACTCTACTTAAGTAATGAATGTTCATGAATTCATTTCAGGTTTCAACTATCTGATATCTCTAAATAACCACATTTCATCAGCTGCATAAAATAGCTGAATCCTACACAATTGATATCTTTATTTGACACTTGAGTAAACACGAGAGTTTAAAAGAAAAAAAGATTATTGTAATGAAATTGTTTGTGAAAATAATTGTTATGTAATGAAAAATTTTAAATTTTGCTACTTATCTTCATTTTTAGTACTCAAGGTCAACAAAATAATCTTCTGATTATCTTCCATCAATATAGGTACAAGTTGTATATCTGACTATTTTTAATTTTTTAAGTTTCTTTCTTGTTCTTAAAATTGAATGGAAGTTAAAGATACAATTATTATACTATTTTATATGATATTTAGGGTTTATAATCACAGATAATCTGAACTGTTCAACACAAATAATTTCTTTCTGGCATATTTCTAATTTTAGTGCCCGTTAAATAGTGATTTTTTAAAAGGATTGGCACAAATCTTGATTCATTATATCATTTCTTAAAACTTTTTGATTAACATCTATGACAACTAATATTTTTGTCAATCTGTTCTTAACCTAAATATATATAAAAAAATAAGACAAAGGTATTACATTTATTCAATTTTGCTTGTTTTTACTTCACCCACCATCATCTCATGAGGTATTAATTATTTACAACAGCTATATTTCAGTACAATATATTTTGATAAGTTACATAATAAAACAATAAACTTGAGCACAACTTCATGTACTACACAAAATACAACTTATAATACAGAAAAATCATTTCAGTAAAAAACTTTTCTTTAAAGCTTCCGAGAAAATTATTGACCAAAAATTTTTGACATATATATTTGCACAGTTGTTCTACAGGCATAATCTATTATTTTTAAAAAGATTCATTCATGAAATTCTAATATTGGTGGATTTTTCTTACATCACTAGTTTAAAACTATTTTAGTTTTAAATGTTTGAGCAATTTATCATATTACTGTCTATGGTTATTTAAAAATAAATAAAGGGAGTTTAGAATAGAAAAAAGTATTCTCAATTGTTTTACTATAGTATCATGTGTTCTTCATTGAACAAACACAAAATATAGACTTTGGGGTCTTCAGTAAGTGATGCAACTTTGGACAGCAGCAAAAAGTGATGTAAAAGAAAATGGGCCAAAAAATTAACTATGAAACAGTTAACCATTCGAACAGTCCTAAAGAAATAACTTGTTCTTGTTTTGAGAGATAGAATAATTGTTCAATAACAACATTATTAATGAAAATAACAAGATTGTTACATCCAAACCATATGATTTATGACACGAAAATATTTTTCGAAGACGCATGCAGGAAAAAACAATAAGAAATATAAATTTTCATTTCAACAGTTGATAAAGCTCCTTGTCACAGTGGAACATTATACACATCACAGCTTTCAATTATGTAGAAAATAGTAAGGGAAACAAATTAACATGACTATGTTTAGGGAAAAGGATTGCAAATATTACACAAATGTTGATAACATTTGCCTTCATCTTCTCAAAACATCTTAGATCTTGTAAATCTTGCAGATCTCACAACATGTATATTATGAAAGCTAAAACATTAATACATTTCAATGCACCTGCGAATGCCAGTGAAAATTTTATGTAGATCCTGACAGAGCAATAAGACGAATAAGATGTAGATAAATATCTTCATCACCTTAAAATATGCACTAATGAAAGGAACTACAATCAACATGAAGTCACTGATCAACAGGAGATAATATACACAAATATTCCATTAACTATTGTGAAAAAAATGTATTATTATTTGATACCAGCAACTTCTAATAAACAGCATTATTATATAAATGAATTCTTGATTGTCACTATATTTTCTAAGAACAACTTGGTGAAAAATTTATACTATTTGCTCAAACAGTTATTGGAATGTTCAGTACAGACAAAAACAAATTAAGTAGTTCCACACAATCTAAAGTTAATGGCAATAATTTTTCAATGGAAATTTTTTCATTCAGTTGTTTAGAGTAAGAAAGTAACCTTCGAATAATGCCACAATATTTTGTAAATACACAAGCCAATATTATGGAAACAAGGTACCTTCTCCATCAGAACAGACTTGTCCTTGAAGCAGCTTTCTCATTTCACACAATGTACTAATACATATATCTACTCCATCCTATCATTATTTCATATTCATTCAGTCCTCTTGAAGAATACAAAACTTACTGATAATGATATAAAATCATACTGTCTTTGATCACTTATTCAAGTCAGTTTCAAATAAAAGCAAGATCTGGCACTCACTGAAGCATATTGTGACTGATCTCATCAATATTTACTCATTCATTCAGTTCTAACCTCTCAAAATTTATATTTGTGCCCTAACTTGAGGAAAAGTAAAACAGTTTATGGTTTTCTGTTATTTGGCACAAAAAGACTGACACCAACAGTTTGTCTATCCTCTTTTTGTTTTGAGTGCTATCATACTGAACGTCAAGAATAGTGCGATCCAAATAATTGTCGCAATAAATCCATTGTAGACATCTGGTTCAATGATGGACCATCCTCTAGTTAGCATACTCCGAAGTGATGTAGTAGCCATAGTTAGAGGTAAACCTAAACTAATGTATCTCAGAACTATTGGCATTCCCTCCACAGGCCATATAACACCTGAAAAAAAATGCAATTTTATTTGTAGTATACTTTCAATGTGTAGAATTTAAATGCTTTATTTCTCTTACAAAAATTTTTCATCATTTGTTCCTCAATTAAATCCTATGTTCAAAAATAGCATTATGGAACATGGTGAATATGTTGTTTACTATAACACTGATATACATTTCTCAAGATCATGAAATTATTCTTTTAATTTATGAGATTTCTCATTTAATCATACTTAGTGACTAATTACTTGTAGCAAAGAAGCTTACTATCTTCTCAAATTTGTCTTAGGTGGAACTGTTTCAATTCTTGTCATTCTTGACAATATCAATGATAAAAATAACAAAAGCAAACAAACACCTACCACTCAGCAGTAATGTAGGATAGAAGCTTCCAAGAGCTAACTGAATTGCATTTCTTTCCAATTCACATACAGCTGATATCAGGAAACCTGTGAGATACAATAGAGTTCAACATTAAATAGTGAGGAACAAATATTATACTATGAGTCATCAACAAATAAATCTGATCATATAAACTTGTAAGTAACAAACATATCTCAAACAAATATCAATAAATATGAGAAAAACGAGAAGAAATCTGCAGTAAAACTAAATAATAATAATGATAATTGAAAAAAAAGTGAAGTGTCAAAACAGTTTTTCAATGTACAGAGGCACAAGTTACTTACCAAAACACATGCCACATAGACCCTGGAGTATAGTCAGAATTATAACCCAACCAACATCTCCTTTACATTCCACACCAAAGACAATAATCATGAAGATAAGAACTAAAGCTGTTTGACCACACATCACACAGAATTGTGTTAGAACGTGTGAGAAGAGGATTTCAAAAGGCGTCACTCCTGTAAACATTAAACAAGGTGAAATTAATTGCCTAATTACACTTTTATAAAATAAGGTAATAACAATTATATAAAGTACAAAAAAATTTTCTTAAATAAGATCCCAAGGACACGTTCAAATGATTTGTAGCCCTTTTAACCACAGATATTTTAACAATTTAATAAATGGGAAGAGAAACTTCACCTCATGTGAAGGAGAGGTGTTTTGGTGTATCATATTGTGTTCATTTCTTCTATCAGCTTCCCCAAATATTTAAAACATATTTGAATATGTCAAATTATTAACCCCATGACTTATTTTCATGAAAACTGCACTTTGATATCTTTATCCTTTTATGAGTTTTTTCAGGTGTTCTTTCTTATTAAGTAACCCTGTATCTCTGGAGACTAAATGTAGGTAAAAATGGAAGGTTTTTTCAAGGATAAGGAAAGTCAAAAAGCATGAACCAAATAAAGAAGCAACATTTATACTCTCTTAAATTAATTGTGTGCTATGTCGTATATTATCAAATTGGATATTTTTACTCAAGTACATTAATAAAAGACATAATAAAAACTCCTTGCTCCTCAAAATCAATGAAGGAGATAAAGCCATAGTTTGGAAAAACACCTTGTGTTCTCTGTTATTCCATTTTGTTAAGTACAGTTATATAGAAATATATTTAATAATGAACAGAAATAAAACAAATTTTATACCTGCAACCCAACTTCTGTCCAAAAGACCTTCCATTCGTTCAATAATGAGAGCAGAAGAAGTCAGAGCTACCGCTAAGAAGAATACAATTCTGAAAAATCAAAAACATTTTAGTTTTCATATACAATATCAGTAAATTAGTATACATTGATAAATAATTACAAAATCATAACACTTATTAGAAACCATACTATTAGAAATTAATAAATAAATTATGTAAGTTAATTAATATTTTCTTTATATCACTGCTCAACTTACGTCAGAATAACACCAGGGGCAACAAAATCTGTGAAACTTGGTTCATTGCTGCCGTAAATTGGTTCTCGGAACTGGAATATTAAAGAAATTTATCAATCAAAGGAAATTGGCTCTTCAATAGTTTAGTAATGAATCATAATAATGTGCAAAAATATCTTACTTGAATAGGAATATCAGCCAACTTTGGATTTTCCCCACAATCTGTCAGAAGATTTTGAGCAAAATCTCTATACGAGAACTGAAGATCTCTATTCAACATTAAACCAATTTGTTGATCTGAAAATATTTTTAATTGTTATTATTATATACTTAATTTAGTATGCATAGAGTCAGAAATCAAAATTCATTGTATGCTAATTTATCATCTCTTGTGGTTCCAAGAAAGGAGCAAAGGGGGTGATGTCCCCTCTACCTCACTTGGATGGAAACTGCAATATTTAATGCCATTTTTTTTACATTTAATAGACTGTTAGAAAAATGATTTGTCATGTTTCTTTCTATATTTACAATAAATAGTCGTGACAAGAATCAAGAATTCCATTATAGCAACGTGCGGCGCAAATTTGCATATACACTAATTTGTGGGGAGACATTCATTGCTCATCAATTACATGGGGTGGAAGACTTCACCTCATTTAAATGTACTTAAAAGCTAATATCCTTCAAAAACACAAACAAATATTTTTCATTAAAAATAAGAATGCTGCTGTTATATCATCATAGAAAAATCATACTATACTATAAATCATACACCAACTCCATCACTTTTGCAGAGAACTCATTCCTAGACGGATTTCCCATCTTTATTATTAAAGTCTAAATATGACCCTCAATGTTTATATTGAAAATTTCTAACAATGAAGAGGCCAAGTTGGTGTACGATTTAATTAATATAATAGTTATAAACCACAAGAATTGACAAGCAAATTTTTTGGTGTCAAATAGGTTAATTGGTTAAAGCATGGGCCTGAGTAAGCCTAAGGATGCTGGTTTGAGTAAAACATTTGCTTGGAAATGAAGTATTTGCTCAATATTCAACAAAATTACCTATAATATTTCAAAAAATTTATATAGAAAATAAACATAAAAACAACAAGTACTTAACAGAAGTATTCAGGATGCCTGGTGCACATCTTACACAATAAATAGGGAGAACATCATGCATAAACATTTGTATCCCACTTGAAAACATGGCAACAGGTAAGCGAATAAAAAAGTTCCATCTAATAAATTAAATTTCAATTATTTTTCAGGAAGAACTTCACTACTCAGAAAACTTGGATAATTTTGCCAGAGACATAATAAGTAATTTAGTTTGAAAAAAGAAAAGCTTACTGCGCGCCAATGCCAATAATTGATCAGAATGTATCTGATGAAAACAGAAAACCGCAATGGGTGATTATCCCAGTTCCACCACATAAATACCTACTGATCCCCTTCTTTGCTCCACTCTATCCAATAGTATTACATATTATTTGTGAAATGAGGTACCTCAAATGTATAATGACAAATAAATATAGCTTATTTTAGTCACGAGAACAGATAAAAGAACAGCATTGCAGCATGTCTTGCTATGAGTGTCATTCATAACAAGAGTATTATATCGTTGGGTCTTTAGAATTTAGATCATATTAGATACGTACCTCATGAAATAAATATGCAACAAATAAATATTTATCTAATTATTTAATAGGCTGCATTTTCTGTCAATACTAAAGAACTACAAAATCTAGAAAACAATATTGTGCTTCTTTCCATCCTTCCATAACAAAATTCTAAATGACTTCCTGCTGCAATGGATTCTTTAAGAATATCATTTAATTAATTCTAATTTTCTATCTAATTAAAGTTGTTTATTTCGTTTTATCTAAACATAAAAATCCTTCAGGATGACAACAAATAACTTTGACATACTAAATGAGTATCAGAGCTGATCAACGTTTTCTTAATCATCATTCAAGAGTATGTACACTAGAAGACATGAGGTAATTTTACTTAACTTGTGAGTTAAATACAGAGCAGATTTAGTAGAAGAATAAAATTCAAACTAAAAGAATCGGAAAAATCTGTTCGAACTAAAAGAGCTAAAGTAAATTCCTGGCAGACAACTCAATATTTATTGTGTGAATGTCTCATCCAAATAAAATAGAAGATGTTATGAGAAGAGAGGACAATCAATTCTGATATTTGTTGTCTTAGTTAAAAAAAAAAGATATTGTTAATGATAGGTAGAACAATATCCCTTGTAGTATAAAGAGATCAATACATGGTGTTTCATTGTAAACTCATGTGTGTTAAAAAATTATATTTTATAACTTTATAGCTTATATTTTAGCTTCCCACCTTACAAATAAACTGTTATCAATTTCTATAGTGGGTGGAAATTATCTTACGGTAAACAAATGTATTTCTTTGGCCACTTACTTGACATGTCAAGCCAGACCCTAATTTCACTTTGATCAAGAGTTTCATCATCTGCTTCTCGACCAAGTAACATTCTGGCTACCAAAGCATCTGTGAAGTTTTCAGTGAAGTAGAGTGCACCCCATGCTTCACCCATTTTAACAGCTTGTATTGCTTTATCTGGATCTTCATAA
Organism: Laupala kohalensis; assembly: GCA_002313205.1. Classification (NCBI taxonomy): domain Eukaryota; kingdom Metazoa; phylum Arthropoda; class Insecta; order Orthoptera; family Trigonidiidae; genus Laupala; species Laupala kohalensis. The sequence continues at coordinate 144,967 of NNCF01128401.1, forward strand.
AATTCCTAAACAATGTTTTCAGTTATGTACATTTTGTCTTTTGTCAGTTTATAAGATACACACATTTTTTAATCAACAAACTTTTCTGATAGTATACTAATTCTTACTTTTATTATAGATTCATTTTTCAAATGTTGTAAGTATCGACAGCTAAGATTTTTGAAACTACACCCATATTCAACAGAACATTCAGATCGAAAATCCATCATTTCATGATTCACTATGGCCAATTTCAAACCTGTTGGATCTCTACCAATAGCCAAACAGAAGAGAATTACTTGCATGACAGGAAGGGCAAAAATGAACAACATAACCCTGAAATATAAAACAAACAATTAGTTCATAGACCATTGTCTTGACAAGAAATGTGAAACCTATATATTGTTAATTACCCAACATTTCTCCACATGCGGAGAAAATTCTTGGTAAGGAGTGCTCTTAATTTTCCTCGAGTCGTAAGTTTGCAGAAGTCAGTGCAATCACCTGCACAATCATCGCAGTCAACAGATGTCTCTCCTTTTGTGGTCTTGCTGGTTCCATTCATCTGTAACAAGGATGTACAGATGTACATGAAATTAGAATCAAATTTGGTTCCAGTTAAAGCCATGCAAAAACTGCTAAAAATTTACCTCTCGATATCCTATTCCATTGGTTGAATCTTGAATAAGAACTTCTTTGGACTGATGAAAGTTGAGACCAACTACACCACTATCTTCTATTACATAGACAGGGTCATCCTTACGGCCCCAATGTAAAGAAGCCTTACAATGAAAAAAATGAATTAAAAGGTTTATTCATTTCTTATGAATACATCAATATGAATGTAAACTCACGAGAGAAATGTTATTGGAAATGTTGAATTCAGGGATATTTGAGTTTACTCCTTGTTTTCTACTGAGTTTCAAGAAGACTTCCTCCAATGATTGGCAATTGTACATGGATAGCAAACAATGTGGAGACTCTTCAGCCAGTAGATGACCACTGCGCATAAGCCCAATCTGTAAGGTAAGTTATTTTATCAGAAGCATTAGTGGAGTATTTAATTTTAGAGAGTAAATTTTGAGCATTTAGATTCAACACACATTCTTGAGATAAAAAATGCAACTCATCATCTAAAAATGCATTTGTAAACTCTATATATATATAAAAAAAATTTTAAATCAAAACAATTTCATAATTTATTCATAATTTTGATACTGAAGCAGAAATAAAAGGTAGGAGTTGCATTGAATCTTTCTCTTCCATTTTCTAGTCCAACTTGAGTATCCTGGCCCGGGTTTTGCTCCAGTTTTCCCTCGGGTAGAGGCAGATTTCTTATACAGGTTCTCTAGGCTTTGTCTAGGGGCATGTTTATTGTAATAATAAATCGTGAATTTAGTGTTATTTCAATTCTTATGATTTTTAAACACTACACACAGAATAATCTAAAGTTCGATAATAATTTGTACATGTAATTTTTTTGCGTTAAATTACAAACAAATTGACATTCTATTAGTATTATAACTCGCAGCTAACTTTTTATCTTTTCTAGGAATTTTTGCTGAAATTTTTGAATCCGCCTCTGCCTTACGGCCCTTGATCAGAATTGATAGGATGTTCCCTTGCTTGCTTCCGGAGAGTAAATTAGTTTATTATCCTCCATGTGGTCATATGCAGTTGTACTGCTTTTTTATCAAACTAATTTACTCACAATCTTCAAAATAACCATTAATATAAGTAATTTCTCTGACATAATAAATAGAGAAAATGAAATAAATCATTAGATGAATTCTGACAAGAAATTATAATAGTAGTAAATACTATAACATACAGTATGAGCTTGCCGAGCCTCTTCAATATAATGAGTAGTAATGATAACAGTTTTGTTACCATCTTTTGTTATCTGTACCAGATGGTTCCATATACTGAAATAAAACACAAAATGTAATTCTTAATAAGAATTTATGAGTTTCATTTATGGTACTTTTAAAGCCAATTTATGGCCAAGAGTATTATTAAAGATGTATCACACAATTGGAGGAATAAAATTATTTTTATAGAACCTCTGTCTAAGTAAAGGATCCACTCCAACAGTTGGTTCATCAAGAATGAGAAGTTCAGGATCGTGCATGAGAGCAACGGCAAAGGAAACCCGTCTCTGCTGACCTCCACTGAAACAAAGAAACAGTCAATAAAGAATTTGAAAAAAATGTTCAAAGCATTTTGACCTGAAATGAAAAATAAAGACAAAGTCTGTTAGATAACACTGGCTAATTCATATTTCCACAAATTAACAAAAGTGAAGGTGGTTGTTTTATATTATATCAAATTCAGACAAAAATCCACAGGAAAAAACAAAAACAAAAACAACAACAACAAAAAACAACTTGCTAATGTTGAAACAATTTTGGGTGTATTACACATTCACTTTAATCATTTTTAAAATTGTTCATACAGGAACACACGCGCACGTGCACATGCACATACATACACACGCACATGCATACAATGATTATTTCAATTATATATAATCATATGTTTCAAAGATATATAACGCTTGTAATGTTCATACATATATAACATATGTTTCATATATATAAAACATAATTATTACTTTCAATTATTTGCTAAAAATATATACTATTTTAAAATTAGTATACAGTTAATCCTACAAAAATGTACTTTAGACTAACCTGAGATTCTTTACAAGACGATTCGCACCAGGCAAATCCAGAAAGTCAAGGAGAAACTGAAGTCTTTTCTCAACTTCACCTGACGACATGTCAAAAATCCACCCAAAGTACAACATAGTTTCTCGGATAGAAAATTCACCATACAAGGCAATTTCCTGTAAAAACACAAACATAATCAAAACTTTATAAATATTCAATCAAAACTAAAATATCTTAAATATTCATTCTTGACCAGAGATAAATAAATAAATAAATAAATAAATAAATAAATTTATTGTCAAAAAACAGTACAAACTGCGTATGACCACGTGGAGGAAAAAAAACTAATTTACTCTCCGGAAGCAAGCAAGGGACCATCCCATCAATTCCGATCAAGGGCCCTAAGGCAGAGGCGGATTCAAAAA
>NNCF01128401.1:148425-220622 GCA_002313205.1 Laupala kohalensis
GTGACAATTCCATTTGAGGTTGTCTTGAATATGGAGACCTAAGAATTTTGTATTTGTAACAGTTTTTAATTGTGTTCCGTTTAAAGAAAGAGAAACCTGGGGTAAAGATTTTGTGATACTATTGTGAAATGGCATAGACACTGTTTTGTCAGATATAAATTAATATTTTAAGAGAATGATATAGAAATAAAAGAGGTAAAGAGAATCTTAGTTTTTTATCCTCCACATGGTCATATGCAGTTAGCAACTGCTTTTTTGACAATAAAGTTTTTTTCTTACTTTTTATAATTAACTGCACATGACCACAAGGAGGATAATAAACTATTTTAATTCATTTGTTTCAGTTAATTGTCTGTGAAATTTAAATTACAAGCATTTAAATTAAACAGCCAAAACTGTTTTTAAGTAATAAAGCCAATTTTCCTCCAAGAAATCCTTACTAATAACTTTTTCTATGCTATAATATTTGAATTCCTATCAAACATGTTTATCATTAGAATGAATAGATATTCATTCCAACATTGAGGACAAACTCAAATGGAATTGTCACACTGGTAATCTTATGATGACTTATTTACAATTTGGCATTATCTTTTGGGGTCAATCCGTTCATAAATTTCAAACTTTTAGAATCCAAAAGATGATAGTTTGGATTATCTGTAAATCTCATCCCTGAAATTCATGTAATCTTTTATTTGGAGAATAAATATTCTCCCTCTACCTTGCATATACATTTATAAAGCAGTCATGGTTGTTAAGAAATAATTATTAAAATCCCACCCCTGCTTTAGAAGGAACAGTCTAGTTTGAGCATAACACTCATAATAAGGCTAATATTCATTGTCCTGGCATGTCAACCACTCTTTGCCAAAAAGGGCAATATCATTCAGGGATAATTTTGTATAATTCCCTTCTAAAAAATACAAAAGATATTAATAAATCCTGGCCCAGGTTTTTCTCCAGCTTTCCTCTGGGTAGTAGCAGATTTTCCATAGACGGGAATGTCATTTTAAAATTTTGTTATTAAAATCTTCAATTTTCACTGAATATTATATCTATGATTCATTTTGGAATAATAAATGGATAACTATGCATTTTATTACATATTTCCTTTTTATAAGTATTGAATCCAGCACTACCCTTGGGCCCTTAATCGGAATTGATAGGATAGTCCCTTGCTTGTTTCTGGAGATAAACTTAGTTTAGTATCTCCCATGTTGGACATACACAGTTTGCAACTGCTTTTTTGACAATAAAGTTTATATACAAAAAGTTAATTTTTTAAAGTTATTCTATGGCATGCTTGGTTGACCATCATTTTGCTTAAATATCCATACAACTCTCATATTTTTGGGAAGAGGAAGGTAGAGTTATAATACATTCCATAAAAATTTCAATGCAATATCAGTCTACAAAAGTTAAATTTGTAATTCGATCTATGTAATTAAGTTTATGTTCATAATACAAAATGTTTGAAATTAAATATATTTTTCAAACTGTAAAATGAAAATACTGAAAAAAATGGAACATTTCCTATTCAAATATCAAGCAATTTGTATTCCACCTCATTCAAATAATTGCTTAATAATTCACTCGAATACATTAAAATTGTTACAAATTCAAGAATAAAGATGAGCTGCACTACACACTGTTTGGTTAAAATTCGTCTCAAAATGGTGTATGTCCCGAACAGATAGAACTTGAAACATTTCTCAAAGAGCTTTTGAAAGCTGAAGCAAAACTATAGAGATAGTGTGAATCCTCTTGTATGACCTTGAAAATCACGGGTAAATTAGACAATTTTTTGGAAAAACATTCAAGTAATGCAACTTTTCTTGCATTTAATTGTAAATTACAAGTTAAGTAACTATTATTTTTGCATACATTTCTTCCGTGTACCCTACATGTGGAGAAGAAATGTGATAACTTTCGGTCAGGTGAAAATGGCGACGAACCGGGAATCGAACCCGAGACTCCTGCATTGATAGCATAGGTGTTATTAACCACTACAACACCCGTTCGCCTTCCGCAACTGTACCCCATTCCACCCGGCTCGTCACCATTTNAGTATTATTTTTGTTTCTCTGACCTGACGAGCTGATTTTTGTGATAAAATAAATTTAATACTTACTGGATTACTGTGAAAATCCAGGTCAAATTAACTAATTTTGAAAAAGAAAAAAAACTCTAATCCTAGTTTACCGGGAGATAAATTGTTGACGACACAGTATTTTGAGGATTTTAACCTGTTGAGTATACGAGAAGAAAAAAAAACGACAAAAGAATAAAACAAATTTTATTCTTTTGTCAGTTATAAAAGAAGTTATTACGCATTGTCAATTTCTGATAAAGAAAAATCGTAACTATTGAAATCACTCAAACTTTGTGATTATTGATAATACGTACTATTAATGCCATTGCCAGACCCTAGCCCGGTGGACCTATTATAAAGTATATATAAATTCACTTCTACTCGCAGAAAAAAGCGAAAATCCGAAACCAAAATCAGGATGGGGCTTCATATGTGTAATGTACACAACCATGTCAAGGTTGAATTAAGCGAGATAGAAATAGTATTATTACGAATGTTGTGTTCGTGAACAATAGTTTCTTGTAAAACAAGGATGGTACAAGAATATATAATTTCTTGTCTGGGACAAACCGCGTCTCAGAAGACGAAACTACCATCCTGCTATGGCCTTCTCAGCGGTTTGGTAGCTGTGTATACCGAGACGCGGTTTGTCGCGGGCAATCATGTTTATATCGACTCCGGTCGCATGTTTTCGAGCTCAGGAGTGTTCTGGCTCTGTAAAGAAACGAAAAGAGTTTGCCATTTTAAAAATCATTCGTTTATTTTAATACATAACGAAAGTTAATAAAGTTCACAAACGTATATTTAATAGCGTTCCAAAAATTATCCCTTCTCCACGGTTTTCCACCTAGACGTTTTTTTTTTCAACCAAGGTTTTACACATTGTCCAGATTGTTCCGAAAAATCTGATAACTCTGATATCATAAACACTTTTCTGGATATCTATTATATATTGTATTCTATTCATGAATGTCATCAGCTTCTTTGGCGATGGCGGATAGTTCATTATCAAATTTTCCAGGAAAACAATTAGTTGGATCCTCGTAGAATGGGGTGGGAGCTTCTATTAAATGTTAGTTTCTGATGAGAAACACAATGCCGTAAAATTGAGTGCAGATTGAAAGAAACATGTCAAAAATAAAATTTTAACGGTTTAATCATTTAAAAATGCTTTACACGGATAGTCATTATATTTTCATTAATTGGTATGAAGAGATAAAATAGTTTTGAATTGTTGAGGCCTTAAGAAGAAGGTAGTTATAATGTTGCAAAACTGAAGCTAATGAAGAAAAATATTTTCAAAACTTGCGCATTTTTTCCTGCATAAATATTTTTTTCTCTTAAATAAATAATTCCAAAAAATTGTATCGAATAACAAAAAAAAAATACATAATGGTCGGATGAGATAGAATGTATTCTCCGATAGGGCCTTAATCGTGGAGGCTTTGTTTCCAGATCAAATGTAATAAGGAGTTACACGCTCCCNTACATAATGGTCGGATGAGATAGAATGTATTCTCCGATAGGGCCTTAATCGTGGAGGCTTTGTTTCCAGATCAAATGTAATAAGGAGTTACACGCTCCCAAAATTACATTATAAAGTAAATCATTTTCGGATGGCTAAATCAGCACGCTTTCTATGGCAGCGTCTTTATGAATAATTAAGAGCAATAAAATTATACCCGTGAAATATACAAGGAATATATGCCAAGATAGATCAGTTTCTTTAACTACGTTTTTTTACATTGCTCTGTAGACACTGATCTGATGATCACAAATGAATAAATTTCGGGTAAGTTAGCATCACTTTCAATAAATACTAGAAGTAAGATTTATCAATTACAACGTCACATTTTCTTTCATGGTTCAGTTAGAGAAACAAATGATGAGTTCAAATGGGTACACGAATAACGTACAAATATAAGTAACGTATGAATAGTATTTATTCAATGTAATACAAACAATACTGAAAATTTAAGAGATAACCATGTCTGCTTTCCTTTTCTCGTGTGCTTTGCGTGACTTTACAGCTTATTACTAAAGAGCCTACTTTTTACTGATTTAGTAGAAATGAAATAATTAAACAAATTTGGATGATAAATTGATTCTACTTTTTTATGCTTCATTAGAAATAAGTTCAAAAACACAGGAAATCTGGAAACACGCTTATCAAAGAAAAATAGAAAAATGAGATAATATGCAGTTACCAGTATAACGGGAGGCATATGCAATAGCATGTAAGTAGAAATATTAAAATAGCTGGCGGCCAAAGACATTAAAATAGTCGAAGAGAATAAATAATCAGGGAAGGAGACGTTTAAGGAGGCAGTAAAAAAAGAGAAGAATTTTTAGTGGTTACTTAAATTTACTCTTACATATCGGGGAACTTACTTGAGGCATGTAGCCAACCCGGCGGCCCGGCACACCGCTTCCTCGGGTGCCCGGTTTGCCGCCCAGCACGTAGATTTCGCCCGTGTCGAGTCTCCGTCTCCCTACGATGCAGCTGAGCAGCGTCGTTTTGCCGCAACCGCTGGCGCCCAGCAGCCCGTAGCTGAAACACGAACAACCAGAACTCTGCTCAGTCTGCCAGAAATTAGTGATTGAAAAAAAAATTATACCACAAAAGAGTGGTAAATTCACTGCATTCATTAATTCATTAAATTCAACAAATACTTAATTTTATCAAAACACGCATATTACTTCACTATAAAACAATATATGCGCTAACAGACAAGTATACATTTCGTTGCATTTTGGTTGCTCAAATTTTATTCCTTTTTTGAGATACTACAAAAAATATAAATTATGGCAATAGCATCATTAAAAAATTACTAAACCTTCTTCACGAAACAAAATTTAAACTTCACTTAATTTTAAAAAAATGTTGCATGGGTAGTTATACACAAATTAGGGACAGTTTTTTCCATTGCTCGCCACGACACAATAACTTATTGGTAATTTGTAACGAGTGCTGAGTATCATTGATATCAGGCAAAAGACATCGTATCGCATAAAACTAGTTTTTTTCATTTCTTCATGATAGAGTGTATCCAGCAGATATAGTTACAATGCTTTGGAACAATGACACAATTTCAATAATCTACGAATATATCCTCTTACAATATCTGAGAATTACATGAACTTAATTTCAACAATAATATCCCCAAGTTAGCTCCTAAGATGAATGTAGTTTTATAGATAAATACAATTAACAGACATAATAATGAAAGTGAAAAATATATTCATTAACATGATTTACTCTCAAAGTATTCGAGTTTTGTTGATGTTACAGTGAAAATAATAAATCGCTACCTCCACAAAATGAATCTTGAATGTGAAGGGAAGCAGCACGATCAAAACAAAAACAAATGCGATTTATTGTTGGCCAGCTTCTTTTAATGTCCAAGTTCATTTTGTTTATCATGCGCGGTTCTACTCGCAATTGGTTGACAATGGAAATCTTGGTATCCTTCAGCTTCGTGTTTGGTACATCCAATAAATATGAGAAACGTTTTCAAAAGATATCAATAAGGGTCCAAAAAAGATTTACTCAAAACATTCAAAGTCTCACGTAAGTGAAGTTGCGGTAACTCAGGTATTTATCAATATTGTTAGTTACTGAATTTTTCGTTCGTTTGTTTGTTTGCACGTCATTAAAAAATTTCGTAACTTATTCACACACGAGAAGTAGCTGAGGAGGTCATTTGGTCTCTCCTCTCATCGCATCGGGAGTTGACCGAGGAAGAAGACGAAGTTTAATAAGAGATAAGTTAAGAAAGGAAGGGTAGAATTTCTCCACCAATAAAACAATATAATTTTGAAAATTTGTCAATTCAATAATACGCCGGGTAATATAATAAATTTGAAATCCATCGAGGTGTTTTGAATGCCAAAAAGCTCGATTAAAAGACACATTGAAACATTTAGAGAAACATCTTTTCAAAGTCATAGAATGAATCACACAGTCTTAGAATGAATCCTGCCTAACTATCGCGGTCTTTCAAAAGTCATGTTTTGCAACCTTGCGCTAGCTTCCACCAAGCTCAGCTGAAACATGAGGTCACCTGCATTCCTATAGAAGTGAAGAATTGAATAAAACAGTGGCAATCATTAACGGTAAGAATTAAAGTGAAGGTTGAATAATTGTTAAAACAATGAATAGGAATAAACAATGTCAGTTTCCAACAGAATTGTTTAATATGTGTTAGAGACAAAATATTGCGTGTATAAATTGCAGAAAATTGAAAATACGATCAACAGCACTCAGAATTGACTGGAAAATAAAATTTCCACTAATTGGTCTCTATAATCAACAAGATAGGTACAAATATCAATTCTAATATATAATTTTTTTAACCTAAAAATCGAAGTATTGAGTTATTTTTTACGAGTTGTACAAGAATGAGGGAAAATTACTTAGAAAGGAGAAAATATGATGAACAAATGGAATTCTGGATCTCAGTCCACTGTCAAAGGGATGAAAAGTTGAAAATTATTTCAACGAGAGATATTTATCACCATATATATTACAAACCAGTAAACTGATCGCCTTTAATTTCATTTTGCATCAAGTAGAAAAATTAGTTTATTTACATTATCACTCTTCTTGCGATACATTTGTCTCTGTCTAGGAAGGAAGTATGAGTAAAGGATAAATATAAAAATCCAATGACAGATTTCCACAAAGCATCAAATACACGAGTCCTTCCATTACTATTCCCGTTCTCGACCAGTATCACACTCCACGACCAACATAGCAATCAAAATTCCTAAGATCCAAACTCGATAACTATCTCCCGTTGCCTCACATCCTCCCCACTCACACTCTTTTACCTCCAATCCCCACTCTCCCTACCTCAACCGCCAGTTTCGACAATCCCCACTTCCAATACTGACAACAACATTCTTCAACCTCCATCCGAAAACCCACCCCTCGAATACCGATAAATAGCCACCTCTCCGGTCTTAGTCAAAAACGGTCCACGACGGTCTCCGTGCCATGCCTCAGATTCATCGGTATCAGTAGGCCAGTAGATCAGCAGGCCGCTTTCCCTTTCACCTTTCACGGATTGTGCAAGGAACGCTGCCACCACGGGCATCACAGTCTGACAAAAAACCGCCGTACCTTACTTTACACCAATCATCTCGGGGGACAATTCCCTTCGTTATGTAAGGCGTCGGGAGCGCGTCCGCGGCAGCTTTTCCCCTCCCCCCGTCCAAAAGAAAGAGAGAGTGAGAGGGAATATGGTACGACCTCAACCTATGACTCTCCTCCGGACGTTGCACGCGGAGCACTTGTGTCGCCGCTATTTTAGGAATTTCGGTTGAACTGTATTTACAAGGAGTCCCCGAGGCTACGAGGAAGAATTCGGTCATAATGTGCCGAAGCGATTATTAATCCGCGAACGGTAGAAGAATCATTTAATCCGGTTCGCTCGGAATCCGTGGAAAGTCGGATATACGAGAGTTTTCCGGACCATACAGGTTTTCACCAAAATATGGTATTTAACAATGCATGGACGTAAGTTATATGCATATTATAAATATTACATCCGCCTCTGCCTTAGGGCCCTTGATTGGAATTGATGGGATGGTCCCTTGCTTGCTTCCGGAGAGTAAATTAGCTTATTGTCCTCCATGAGGTCACATGCAGTTTGTTAATACTTTTTCGACAGTAAATTTATTTATTTATCATGCATTGATACTTATACCTAACATTAAAAAAGAAAAAGAGAATTGAAATAAATGGAGCAAAAGGTAAACGGGAGAAAGATGGTAATGGTGGACACCTCTCCGAAACATAAAACGCGAAGCGAAAAGTTAAGTATACGTTCATAATGCAAGATGACCTCAAAAGAAGTATTAAAATATTAATATAGATTTTTGACAACAGTTTATAAAATTATAAGATTATGAAGGTAATTTATTCTTTCACAAACATAGAAATCTCTTAGATTGCGGTGAACCTCACCGCCAGGTAACAGATTAATCATGTTACGTCGAATGAAAATTGTTGAATGAGAATGATAGACGGACCCGAGAAGCGAACGGGATGGCGCAGTCGGTAAGCGCATGAGCGCGTAAAGCTCAAGGTCCCGGGTTCGAATCCCGGTCCCGTCTACCATTTTCATTCGACGTAACATGATTAATTTATTCTTTATATAAGATTCTAATTATAAGATTTGGAAGGTAATTTATTCTTTAAAATAAACTCTTTTCTCGTATAATATTTAGTAGCCAATGTATTGCTTAAATGACAGGTAAGGGTTGTCTTAAGAGCTGAAATCAATACAATTGTGTACATTCATAAAAATTGTAGACTTCTAATGAATCTTATTCTCCGTCGGCAGAACTATCTAAAGGAAAACTTACATCATCCATAGTATTGAACAACATTTCTTTTAAACCATCACGAATTATCCAAAATTACAAACACCTAGGATCCATATGTTCACTTCAGCAAATTTACGAAAATAATGAAAAATATTGAAAACGTTGTAATTGAGAATCACTTTAATTGCAAATCCAGTATGGTAGAATCATATGAAATTATTTAACACGAACTATAATGCACGAAAAGAACGATGAATGAGTGCATTTCAATTAATTGATACAATTTAAGAAATTAGGAGCCTGACTCCCCCCTTCCCGCCTCCACCGCAGTTCCAATCACCAATTCATCTGGAACAAAATAGTGGAACCTAATGTTAATCCCAGCTTGTTCGTAACTAACTGACATATCTGCTACATACTATAGAAGTACATGCTGTTCTACATACCGCTGAACTGTAGAATATCTCTCCCATTCCCAAATTAGTATTTGCGTATTCAAACATTAAAGGGGTCCCCGAAAATTGGCTACTTAAAAGGACACGACAGCCTGGAGCTCTGGAGCCATTGCTCTCCATTTTGCTTCATCTTTCATAGGGAAATTTTTTTCCAGCTGCAAATTACGACTATGTGTAATACATAAGAATATATTGTTATAAGTGAATGTAAACTAGATAAACTTAGGAGAGGAAGCAATTTTCTTTTCTAACCGTGCAAACGATCCTTCAGTTAGGGAAAGAGGAGACAAATTAGTTTCGAAAAGAAAAATCGATGATTGTTATTAGCTAACAACATGTTGGTACCTTGTGTTTCGGTTGTCTATATACCTCAAGAAAGTTAACTTATTATGTAAATAACTTCTGTCAATAGTAAGCTTTATTAATTATATCTCATTCGACGTAAAGTGTCCGGAATTTATTCATTTACATTTTTCTTCAGAAAATAAACTGGCCTTGAAAAACACAGAGAATGTTATCAGGGTCAGTGTACGTTCTGCAAATATGTGGACATGACTTGGCAGAAAATGTACTTGAGGTGAAGGAATTTGGACACAAGGAAAACACAGAACGCAATGTTTGTCTACTGCTTAAGTTACTAAAAATGTGCTAACATGACAGGAACATATGATTACTTCCCGACAACCAAAGCGGCTATTTTACGATTTTAACAGATATTATCTTTTCTGTTTGTGGGTTTACGGGTTGAAAATAATCAACGTATATGAAAAGTGGTATTCACGTTCTACTATGTTTTTTTGAAAGGAAAGGTTGAATATTAAGAAAACTGAAAAAAATAACTTATTGGCCCAAGTTCCTTCACCAAAATTTTAACTTTCAAGTTCAAGAAACTAGTAAGATCTCATTTTCAACAAAACTTGTGGGGAAGAGCAATTTTTCAACTCACACATAAAATTACTCGCAATTAACGCATTGTGTAATGGACCATAAGATGTTTGGATCTCATTGCAAAGAAACTACATTGGTAAGAAATTCACCTTTCACTACTTTTATCTCACTACGTGTCATACAACCGGAACTGAACTTTTTTTCAGTTTAGTTTTTTATACTATTTGCAAACGAAAGTGGCGGTTCACAGCTAAGGACTCTTACCAGAACTCTCCGATCTCTTCACCCTTCATGAGCACACAACTCTATCTTGCCGGGATTAAGCTCTTAGTCATCAACTGGACCCAAAAAATAGGAAATGAATGGTAATAAATTAAAAAAAAAATAGTATCATTTCCTATTTCTTGGGTCCAGTTGATGACTAAGATTTTAATCCCGAAAAGGTCGAACGGGGTTTAAGGCAGTGTGGGTAGAATGAAATCAATAAAATATCTGGAAGCGGTGTAAATAAACAGATGTGTACTTATTGAGATTTCAACTTAAAAATATGACTAACCGGCCATTTAAATGAAATAATTGCAATTATAATTCACAGTGTAATACATTGCGTCTTATGGAAGACGCTTATTTTCAAGAAAAGACCGACTTTTAAATCACGAAAGAGATGGAAGTTTATTTCGATTTGTAGTAGTTTTACATCACTTTTATCTATAGGTCACCGGACACTTGAGAAAGTTATTTAACTTTATCTGAGATGAGATGCATAAATCACGAAACCCTTGTGCTAGGTCGCCATGTTTGTACACGCTCTTATGTGTTTCAAACGAGTCAAGCGAGTTTCTGAATATTGTTTGTTCTATATTATTAACTGTTAGATAGAAATTAAATCATGTTTTTCTTGGTTATTATTCATATATACCTAATCGAAAAATATATATACCTAAGTACCAAAAAATTTCCAATTTTTTTTTCAAAAAATGTGTTGAGTAAACGTGGTAAGGCTCTATTAATGATAGGAGGTTTTAAGTTTGGTCTTCACAAACTCTTGAGCGATGGACCTCTGCGCTGGAGATGCACAGAAAGAAAATGAAACAGTTATGATAAACGGATAAGAGCGGAACAATTATATTCGAATAGAATTTAGACCGTAGCCACGCCAGTGAGAGGGAGAGTGTTCTTCAAAGACAGATCGCACGAAATAATGTCAAAAGAAAGGCAGAAGGCAATCTTTTAGAGCGCCCAACTAAATTGATACACAACGAATTAATCACGAGAAATGTATATACCTTCACGAAGATAGATATGGACTGCTTTAGACAAGCTATCTACGGAGCAAGAAGAACTATTATGCCACCGAAACCAAGAAGCACCAAAGATATACACGAAGCTCTCGATGCGATGGAAGTGAAAACGCACGAGAACAATTTTTGATGTTAAACGATAAGGAAAATAACATTTTGTTTTCATGTGAGAAAAATTTACGTGTATTGAGTGAACTAGATACTTTATTCGTCGATGGAACCTTTAAGTTCAGTGATTTTTACAGTTCTTCACCATTCATAGCCTGAATGGACATTACCTGTATCTGGCTTTTTTATTGCTTAATGGGAAAAGCAGTCAATCAAAAGTACGAGATATGCTTCAAGGCTTTGAAAAACGAGTGTTTGAAGATAAATCTTCTTTTCGAACCTCGTACAGTGTTTGCAGATTTTGAACAAGCCATTTATGTGGGTCTGCGAGCAGTGCGGTCGGATGTTATTATTAAGGGATGTCGCTTTCATCTTACTCAAGCTTGGTATCGACAGATTCAATCTCCTGGAGTCAGCACAGAATATAATAATAAGACGGAGACAGGTCGATTCCTCATTATGTATTTGCACTTCCCACGCTAAACAAAGAAGATGTTGAAGAATCATTCGTGGAAGATTTCATGGTAAATATTCTGAACGCCCAGAGAGTGGAGCAGCTCATGGATTATCTGACAGATAATTATATAGGTAATGAATCCCATTTACCTCCTGATATATGGGCAAATATGACTACAAGTAGTGTCCGAACTACAAAGGCATGTGAGAGTTTCCACGCAAAATTTAACAATTCCTTCTATTCTCCACATCCGGACATTTTCAAATTTTCGGAAGTATTGAAAGAATTTCTAATAGATACGAAAATTGGAATAAGCACATCTGAAAGGATGGAGAGAAAGATGCGCCCAGCAAACAAAAAGAAAATAGCATTCCTAGAAGACAACATTGCAAAATACAGAGCAAATGACCTAAGAAGGTTTCATTTTGTGAAGATTAGGGCAAACAAATACAAACCTCTCTTGTAATCACTCTTTCAGAAGAGATAGGAAAACTAGGAAAACACAGCTAGGAAGAAGAAACATGACGAAAAATTGACGCAACTGTTAAGCAAAGAAAAAAATGGAGTGTTATCCCGTTCTCCTCCTCGCGGTTCACCCTGTTTAACACTAAATAAATTGGGACATTAAAATATTGTTCGTTTCTTGGATGTAATTTATAGTAAGGTAACAATTCAGATTCGCATGTATCGCAATACATTTTACGTAACTGGTTTTAGTGTTTATTCTACTATATTCTAATGAACTATCTCCAGAAAATTGAAGAATTTTACAAAAAGATTTTCAAAACTCTCATGTCTCAGAATTGTAAAAATTATAAATGAAATCTCATTATTTGTATGAACCACTGAAATATTTGAAAGACTTGTGAAGTCTATTTACAACAATATGGAATTATTTTCCATTTAATATTCATCAGAATGGGCATAGTGAACATTGGATTTAAAATAGTAAAACAATGGCGCTTTGAAAGAACCTCGAAAATTGTGGGTGATATGTAAAACTATACAAACATTTCATCCGTTCTGAGACATATGCTTAACAAAAAGAATATTTAATTATTCAATTTATTGAATTGATACATTAGGAGCGTGCATTAAAATGTAGTCGAAAAATAGGGTTCAACCTATACTTGTACAGCATGTTTTTAAAATGTACATGAACGCAGGGAGTCGGCGAGAAAAGGACAGACATTCAAATAAAGATAATAATCAATATATTAAATAAAGATACTCGTTTTTGAGGTTTGATTATTAACTTTCTTCATCAAAGGCAGATTGTGCGACCCTTCATGGTTTTAATTTGCGAAAATCGGCTAAACCAGTTAGTCCGAGAGGTGGGGTAGAGTCACCCTCGTCAAGAGGCAAAGGAATTAAGAGAGTGACCGCGGGACCCAATCCAACGACTCCGCCACCATAAGGGTGGAGGGATCGGCAGAGTTCTGGGGAGTGTCCGAAGCTGTGAACCGTTACTTTCGTTTGCAAATAGTATATTTCAAGCTCTTATGTATTAAAAAGAATCCTAGCTTAGATCTTATTACCAAGCTATGGAATACAATCATTTACTTTCCATGGTTCAATCCGTTCCATGGTTATAGCGTGATGCGAATTCATACAATTGTTTTAAGTCGCTAGGTAAAGGTATGTCAATTTGCGGTAACTTATACAAGGCTACCTGGAATGAGAAGGAAAACATACATGGAGTATTATGAAATCTTGCACATTTACGAACAAATAGCCGTATTTAAGGATAACATACAAGCTAAGACCAGATATCGCTACCACGCAGTGAAAGAAACACAAGGATATGTGCAATCTATAAAATACAGTATTCTGCTTTGCATAAGTATTACTATTGTAAATTTGGTCTTCTCTGCATGAAATTCTCGACGATGTTATATTATCACTTTTATTACAATCTCTTTGGATATTATCCATCGTCTTTACCTGTTTATATCTTTCACTTCGTTTGCAACGTTTCGGACGTTCTATGTCAACGTCCGTCTTCAGGCGTCCGGCAGCACCGATATTCGAACCAGGGTCCAAAGAGATTGAAATAAAAATGAAAAAAAAATTGTACATTTGGATCACTATTGCATCATGGGCTTGTGGGGCACTATATTGGGCTATACAAATTGCGACTGAGAAAATAATATTTACGAATTACACAATTCACACATGTAATGAAGCGGGCTCTCTGCTAGTCTTGTACAAATGTGAAGGCACATACACAAAAGACAGTTAATCAACCGAAGGGGAAAATATTGAATTGCTACTAGAAGTAAAATTTTAGTGTGGTAAAAACAAACTTGTTTTGATAAATTCCTTCGAGATATCTGAAGAGTCTTATGTTTTTGGTGAAAAAAACCCTGAAATATCCTTAAAGGAAAAAAACAAAACAATGAACAAGTGAATAAAATAGACAAATCCAATACTTTTCGATTTTTTCTGGGATAAAAACAAATTGAATCAATGAAACTCCATAAAAGAGAGTACTAAAATTTTAACAAGGGTCTGTTTACATTCCAGACTAAAAAACAAAATTATAATAGGTATTTAACTCTAAAATTTAACTTAATGGCATTGGTGAAGTTATTGAAAAGTTTGTCGTAAATTTATAGTATGATGTTGCAAATATACTATTTTTTCTGTTAAGTAATTCATGAGCAGAGAAAACGACAATAAACACGCAAATGGGGAACATAAATTACTTGCTGCAAATGCTGTTATTGAGGTCTGGAGACACCCACAGAGAGAGAGAGACAAATCTTGTCTCCTTCACTGAAGCAAGAAATTATGTTTTCTGAACCTTGTAGTGCGGTATAATCATGCAACGTGAGTATGAATCACATGTTCATAAATGGGAATGAAAAATTCAAAATGTTTTTGAATATAAGAAGTTGCATAAGAAGTTAAAGGAACCAACAGCGAGACATGAACTTGTACCTAGCTTTCTAGTTTTTAAGACAAACAAAATTTTGAAGTTAGAATGAGACAATGATTGTGGGATTAATTAATAAGTTTTCGTACACAAAGAACCATATAAACACGAAATAATTGCATTGCCAAAAGACAAAAAGTCTGATAATGATCATTCAAGGTTATACTGATAAAAATACATTCCTGGTTGATAAATATATATTTTTTTAAAAGCAGTTACAACTGCATGAGACCACCTGGAGGACAATAAACAAATTTACTCTTCGGAAGCAAGCAAGGGACCGTCCCATTAACTCCGATCAAGGGCTCTAAGGCAGAGGCGGATGTAACAGATTATATCATGTATAAATACGACTTAAGGATAGTGATCTATTTTTTTGGAATTACCATGTTGTTTTTTATGTATGAAACACATTAATTTCACATATCACTTGTTGCAATTTGATAAACAATTTAAATCATGAATTATTTTGTATATGATGCCCAAGAATTATTTTCCAAAGTTCAGAGAGTCACTTAAATAAAAAATCTGGATGACCGATATAAAATGTGTAAAACCACTTTCAACGATTTGAAAAAAATCTTTTTTAATCGCTAAACTGGAAAATAGCTTGCAAATGGTATGGACGTAACAATGTGATACACGTAATTCGTTGTGCAGTTGCATTAATGTTGGGACCACATGAGCGACAAAAAAAACGTCAATTTTTTACGTCCGTCGTATAAATACTTCACTTTTTAAGGATGCTGTCTCACGAAGGACAGGCGTAAAAATTTACGCACATTTTACGTCCAACAAATTTTCATCGCCGCTTTTCTTACCACGCACATTCTATCTCAACGTACGATGAAGTCTTCATATAATTAGTCAAATAAGCGCATAGAAAGAACGTAATATGAAAAAAAAAAAAAAAAAAATATTTCATTCATTTACATAAAANAAAAAGTGCTTTGATCCAAGTTCCACCAAATGCAAAAAGAAAAAAAACCAAACATGAAATTTAATAAAAATAATTTATAGCACATTAAAAAGATACTTAAGAAATTACCAACCTCAACATTACAGCCAATTGTTCTCCACGAGTTACGATTCTCTCATATTTGTTTTTTCCCTCTTATATAACTTTCTATAATTATACAACAATTCATAAATTGAGGTTAAATTCATAAATTCATAAATTGACGATAAAGGATTTGACTGTACGTTTGAAGGTAATGCAAACGTGAACATCTATTACAATTAATGGAGAGCACCCAGTTTACCATTTCTTTTCTTGTCTCAAATAGAAATAAACCAATTAAACAAATGTAATGTTAACATTACATTTGTACGTTAACGTTAACATTTGACGGATAAGGAACTATTGGAGGGCTCTAATGACCTTGACGTTGACGAGCCCTAAAGCCCCACAAAAAAGGAACCATTGAAAATACAGACGTCATTTTGATCATCTTGTGAACAACGGGAACGAGAGAGAAAAAAAGTCCGTCAAAACTCACGTTATATTATTAGTGTTTTATTTAACGAAAAAGATTATTACATTTATTAATTATTTGATATTGTTCATTAATAAGAAAAATATTTTTTGCTTATTCATTATTATTTGCTTATTTATTGTTCATTAATAAGAAAAATATAACTTACATGTAATTTTTTGCTTAAAATTACAAACATATTGAGATTCTATTAGTAATATAACTCGCAGCTATCTTTTTATCTTATCTAGGAACTTTTGCTGAAATTTTTGAATCCGCCTCTGCCTTAGGGTCCTTGATCGGAATTGATGGGATGGTCCCTTGCTTGCTTCCGGAGAGTAAATTAGTTTTTTCCCCCTCCACGTGGTCATACGCAGTTTGTACTGTTTTTTGACAATAAATTTATTATTATTATTATTATTATTATTATTCGATTTTCATTCATTTTTTATGTATTGTTGTATTTGTAGATGGGAAACGTAGCATGCTATTGAAGCTTATCTACATGGCGCGATATGAAGTAGGAGGTGGGTGGAAGGCTATTGTTAGTACGTGGGCCGCAGCTGGATTTACCAACAACTTGGCCCACGTGAAGGGGTTAGTAGTAGTAGTTAGTAACAGTTAAGAGTTATTGATACAAGGAGGAGCTGGATAGAGGAAGGAAGGTTTGCTTTTTAGTAGTCACAGTTATATGAAGTGGGACATTAATGTGAAAAGCTACAAATTTTCTGGCCCCGTCGAATCGAACCCGGGACGACTTGGTGATGAGCGACAACACCTGAGCCACGGCTGGGGCTTTCATTCATTTGGTAGTATGGGGATTATTTCCTTATGTATTCAATGACATACCAGTATATTTAATTAAAATATTTGTGCGCATATCTTCAATTTTTTCTTTGTGTTATGCCCTGATAGACTTAGGGCCTAATTTAAAACGATTTATGATGCTCTAGCACTCGTTTGATTTTGATTCAACGACGTTGGAGTCCCGACCTTCTTCCACGCAGCTGTTGGCGTTATGTGAGCAAAAAACACCTGTTCGTTGGTGAGTTACGTCCACTTCGAGTCCTACATGGACTCGCTTCCGACACGAAAACAAATGGTATGCACTGAAATATTGAGTTTCCAAGTACCGTTAAAGCGATATGCATTCTAGTGTATTCTCACTCCGTCCTGGACATCTTCTCTCGAGCGTTTCGCAAAATTTCACAATATGTAATTTATATCCAAAAGTTGATGTGTGCGAACATTCCAAAGTTAGAAAATGCTCTAGGGACTTTTGCAGGTATGTGAATTTATGGTGCCAATAAAATATTTTAACAAATGTTTTGCATTTATGCTGCCCTGTTGGGAAATATATTATATTTATCAAACATCAAACTTTATTTCAACACAACGAGGAGAATATTATTTCATACACCTTTTTCATTTAATAATAATATAACAATAATCATTTTTAAATTGAAGTATAATTTGACCTGTAAAATTAACGAAAACCAATAAAAAATTTCATATCTTCTTGAATCAGTACCGTGGAGTGGGGGGGGGGTAGGCCTGGGGGGGGGGGGCGATTATCTCGAGTCTCAACAAGCAAATATACTTTAAACTCTAAATATTATTTAAACTCTAAATGTGAACATATATATGATCAATAGTTCTGAATGAAACTGTAGATTTGTTTGAAAGAGAAAGGCAGCTCAATTGACCACGGTCTTCTTTGCATATTGGAATACTTTGCAAGAGGGACTTTCAAACCGAGTTGACTACCCCAGATGTTGATCTCTGCTTCAGAAACCTATGCATGGGAGGTCCTTAATTCCGAAATATGGGCGTCATTACTCGTACTAAAATCATCAACTATTTTCTCGACAATGTTTCCCAAGTATTGATATATTTTGATGCGTCACCTTGTGACGAGTAAAGGAAGAAAAAAGAATAAGAAAACAATATTATTTAAAAATATTTAAATCCCCTTAGAAATGGAAGGAATAATATTCCGTGATGAGACACACTGGAAATGCTCTTTCCCAACGTCCACTTCCGTATAATCATTGCGAGAAACCAACCGGACCGGTTCTCGGGAACAAATAATTGACTTACTTTGAAATGAGTAGAACATCAGCCGCGATACGAATGAACAAGAATGGACTCAAGATCGACCTAAAAATTATTCGCTATTACGAGAGTAGCTCCTGCGATAGAAAATGAACCAAGTTCTCGCAATTATACGTTGGTAGCAGCGTAATAATACCCTTCCGATAATCGGAAATTGCTACCGCCTGATAATACTCGGGGTTCACTGTGCTATGTCGCAGCGTCTAAGTTCAATGAGCGGAGACAGGGGTTCGTATAACACAACCTGGACACGAACGCGCTCTTAAGCATTACGAAATGAAGGATCGGTATTGCTAGTGTAGAGACAGTTTCTCTCTATTCCCACCATTAGGAGTCTTTTTCTAAATGAAATTATTGTGTTAGACTCTCAAATACGGTTTTCAATGTTTCCGTTCTTAGATGTTACTTCTTTTTACCAAATATGATGATGAAAATTCTATAACTAAGTACTCCTTTACTACAATGATCAGTTTTTTTCCTGAATCTTATAAACAAATTTATCTGGAAACGTTTTTCTTCCATTCACGAGCAATAAAGATAATGAAACTGTAAAACGTGTGTTGTTACATGTACGAAAGAATTGAATACCTTGAATTGTGAGGCATCCCGAAAATGTGTAAATACTTCTTGACTACTTTTCTGAGATTTTTTTAAAAACTTACTTTAAACATAAAGGAAATAATTTTTAGGTGATTTTCTCACATTCATAACAACGAAGCAATGAGTGTATCGGTAGGATACCTGCGCAATAACACGCAAGAAAAGTTATGAAATGATTTCCTTCCACTTGACGAAAGACTGAGACTTTCTATTTAAATAATATTCAGTTCTTAAACTTGTATTGAGAACAACTTCCATATATTATGGTATCAATAGCTCAGGAATATAGTGATACACTCTTTCTCTGTGTCTCTCGTAATAATAAGTAAGATAAGGGTGGTCTTCATTTAATATTCACACATACTACACAGATGTCTAGTAGTATCGTAGAAAATATTACTTGCAAAAGTTCCTTATTCCCCATTGCGATAAATATTGATTACATAAAATGTCAGAATCTCAATAAAATATTAATGGATTAATGAAAGCAAAGTTAATAATGTTTTCACAAAATGAAGAAAATGTTGAGTGACTGTAGAGACTCAATCTTCACACAATATGCTCTTCACTATGTACACAGAGAGATACCAAAAAATCTTCGACGGTGAAATTTTCTAGCATGAATCGAAAAAAAAACAAAAAAAAACAAACGAATATTGTATTATAAAATAATTTATAAGTTTTGTTTCAAAATGTTCATTCTGTATCTTCAAAAATATCTTAGTAACACTTTACGATTTCAGATTTATTTTTAAATTCCTCAGCATTCTGATGTAATGCCTTCCGTATTATTTCCTTATTTTTCAACACAAAAGTTAAGGAATTTTCAACGAAATATATCTATAATCCTTTTTCCTACCAGCAAATTTAGGTACTTTTTGTTACAGTAGGACAAACTTGCACAAATTTGAAAGAAAAATTTGATGAATTTTATAACAGCATTTTTTGATAAGTTTTATGTATCAATGGGAATACACGAGTTTTACATACTTGATTAAAAACAAATTCAAGCAAGTAAAATTCCTCAGCGGTAGAAAGGGAAATTTGAAATACCCCAATATCATGTCCCAACGTCTTTGAAATCTAATCTGATGACAGAAAGAAATGAATTGATGTGAAAAGATGCCAATACAGATATGGGAAAAGTTTTGACCGCTACGTGCTTCACTCTCTACTTGAAGCTGAATTGAAGATAGAAACAGCAACGTTTCGATCCTTGTGTTGTTGTTTTCAAAAGATGGTTTCGTTTGTAGATCGAAGTGGAATTCAACCAAGTTTTTTTCTTATTTACCACATATATCTTTCCAACGTCACCATAATCTGAACAAGGAACAGTGATCTTTGAGGTGCGACAGAAAACATGAACGTCATTCCAAATTCAATAAAAATAATTAATTTACGAAGTGTGATTTGAGTTAATTCAATGGCTCCCAAACTTTTTGATTCGCGACTCCCTTGATCTAAGGAACATTTCTATGGCTCACCTGTTGTGTACTCTTTACTGGACTTGTTCCTTTTTTCATTTATTTCTTTTGAAACCCGGTACTATATCATTATGACACTACCCGAGTTGTAAACTTCTTTAATAGTATGATCTACTTATCTAATATTCTCTATGTTATTCATCTTTATTGTTTTCATCCATTACTGTACCTTTTTGCAATTTCATTCCCGTTCCCGTATCACTATCCTAATATAAAACATGTGTTATTAAATTTTTTGAAAGTATTGGAAATACTATTCTGTTTTTAATATATTCTTCCAGGTTCCATTCGGATCGATTCCAACTTTCTTTAGTAATGCAATCAATTATCCTCGTTCTTCGGCATTATATTCACAATCAAATAAAACATACCAAACATCTCCTTTTCTACATGTACATTCTAGGGTGTCTACCAAATTGAGTGAGTGTAGATATTTGGCGAAATCTCCGTGCCCTAATAAACTGTTTGGTGCAATCTATTTCCTATTTTTAGTTGCATAAATCACATCAGTTGGTTCTGTACGGTAGTGAGAGTTAAATTGAAATATTTTGTTGTACTTTATTAGAAGTCAATCCGTCCCACAACAGATTCTAAGGTGCGCCCATGAAATTCGCGGAAGGTAGAGCTCTGCCATTATTAAGCCTCGGCGCTAAAGGAATGTGGCCAGCATTTCACACCAGATAGGTTGACTCCCGGAATAGACCCAGTATTCATTGTATAGCATGTTGAGTTGTCTTGTGAGTCTGGACGTTGTCGTATGAGGAAAAGTTCCACACCTCACCGGGATAGAATACCGGCTGTCCTACCAGCAGTTCCGGGATTTATCCACATTTTTTGCACTAGACAACTAGATTTCTCACTAGATAACGGCCATGAATTACATACGAGGAAGGCGAACAGTGAGTTTAAAGTGGATTTTGTTTAAAAAATGTAAGTCATTGTAAATTTATGGTACCGCGTGTGTCGGTACGGCGAGGTGCTCCTGACAATGCTTCGCGGTACTCCTGGGGACTACGACGCACACTTTGGAATCCACCGAGTAAATTCTTTCAGATCTCGTGCATTCCCTAGGCGATGAAGAAAAAAAAACGCTTAAGAGAAAAGGACTTACATTGTTCCCTTAGCGACCGTCATGTTGAGGTTACTCAACACTTGGTTGGGATTCTTCTTGGAGCCGTAGTGCTTAAAGGCATGTCGCACAGACACGGCTTGCTGTCGCCGCGTCCACACGGTGGACGTCTGACTGTGCAGCTGGTAGCGAGGGTCGGGACCGGGAGCGGCGACCAGTTCGGCGCCTACCGGACTCGCCGGCGACGCCGGAGCCACCGCTGCCACGGCGGCGTTGTCCGCCATGCCACCCGCTTCCCTGCAACCCGGAGAAGACAACACAGTGTTAGCGATTCTCTTGACACCCAGAACAGACACCTTTTAAAGGTCACAAAAAATAATAATAATAAATAATAAAAAAAATCGTATCATAAAATGTTGATTTTATCTCACATCGTGGCATCATTAGACTGTGTTTAATCTACGCAGTAATAAAAATTGTCTCACCATGTAGCCCTTGACTCAAAGGTGTACACAGTCGCAATTTATATATTTATAAAAAAACATTACAATGTATATTTATTATAATAATTATTATTTTCTCTATATTAGTACTGAAGAATACGCGTCCCATCAGTGTAGAGGAAGCGTGCTCGGCTCATAAAGCCGAGATCTGTGGGTCAAAAGCACTCTATAGTAAAATATTTTTGTTTCAGTCTATTCTGATCGACGGATTCTATAATAATAGTCTAGCAAGAGTAGTCTATAATAATCGTATAGTAGGAGTGAAATAGCTAAATAGATGAAAAAATACAACGTAATCTTAAAATTAATGTGAGCAAAGCTCGAGCACTCAGCTAGTGACGGTAAACAGAACACTTATAGTGGAGGATAAGAGATCAAGAGGTAAGCTAACACTGGAATTATAATTAGTCTACCATGGATGCATCCAAAGAGACGTGACAATCTCGTTCACAGTAGCCGGCATACACAGACATATTAGTGCCAAAATTCACCCGGGCTATGTTCGATCTTACGCTTTGTTAAGACCGAGGCAATCAGCTTATTAAACAGAGTTACGTACGTTGTCCAAGACTAGACGGGATAATACAAAAAAATTAAAAAGGTTTCCTTTCCGATATCCGCTTGATATTTTACGAACTAAACGGTTCAGAGATTGTGATAAATTATTCAATATAAAATATTTTTATATAGTTTGGGGGGTTCATATGAAATTCTTATAGTTTTTTGCAATTTTAAAAATGTATATGTATACAGTCAAAATTCTCCGGTATTCATTTTCGCAGGTATGTTCAGGGATCAAATCAAATGACATTAGTTCCTTAAAATTCCTCTCCCTTAAATCTGAAGGAGCAGAGTTAATAGTGATATATTGTTGAAAAGGAGTCAAAAATGCATAATGCATCATGAGCATTAGAGTCAATGATACATAAAATTAATAGTAAAGCTGAGCATCCAGTCTCTGGAAACAAACAACCATTTGTAAATAATGTACAGCACTTCAACCTTTTAATGATAATTTTTATCATTGAAATTATCTTAGAGCTATTAAATTTACGTTCGTATAATTTATTTTGTCAGTTTACGTTCATATTAACAGTAAACTTTTAAGAATCCCGGGAAATAAACACCAACATAGAAACGCTTCAAGTTGTTTTACAATGAGGTTTGTTACCATGAAATATTGTTCTCTTTAAATCAGAGCAAGTTAATAAAATACCGCCATACAAAGCTGTGGATTTATATAATTACATGAAATTTTAAGTGAGGCATAATTGTGATGCAACAAGTACTTGTGACTTAATAGTATACAATTTTGGGGGTTTGTGAGACAATAGATTTATTTTATAACTTGTCTAGGGTACTCACAATGGGTTAATTGAATATGGTGGAATTAAAGTGAAGCTGACCACTTGGAGCTCACTATAAGTGTCTTAACATATCACAAGTGAATAGTTGACTATTTGTAGTTCATAAAATGGAAGGATTTCTCAAAACAAGGGTTCAAACTTATCGGTTTGTTCTTGTAGTTGTAATTATTCATTTTTGCCGCAGTGGCTTCGGGTAAGGTTCCCAAGAATTTTTACATTTTGATGTATTATGTTTCTTTCCTGTTACAAAGGACGTTTAAGAAGAAGAGGGGAGGTTGCAATAAGTAAACGTAGGCGGAACAAATGAATAGGGAAGTCACATATGAAGAGTTCGTTGTCCACAAAATTATACCAAAATTCAAGGAAAAGTTTTTTTCATTATTGCGAAGACAGGAAACGTTTCAGAAAGCATATTATCTGCATGCGATTTGTGTTTGCCGTTTCATCTCCTACTGAGTGACGTCAAAGAATAACATTTCCCAACACTGAATACGTTCTTTGAAACAGTTCAAGATACAAATACACACATGACAATTTACCTATGTAAATTCACAGAGGTTAATTTCGATCATTATCCCTTCTTATTACTATTGACGTCAATACTCTCACACGGCGTACAAGATCAAGAGATAAACAATACACAATTAATTTATAATCATCTGAAAATTGAATTAGGAATTAAAATCCCAAATTTGACTGCACGCACGTCAGCAGTCAAATTTTAAATNATTATCCCTTCTTATTACTATTGACGTCAATACTCTCACACGGCGTACAAGATCAAGAGATGAACAATACACAATTAATTCATAATCGTCTGAAAATTGAATCAGGAATTAAAATCCCAAGGGATGCACGCACGTCAGCAGTCAAATTTTAAATGAATTATGACATGAAGTTGGGTTTAATGCCACGGTAAGTTAAAACTATTCTAACGAAAGTAACGTAGGTACACATTAATTTGAGGGTAAATTTTTGTATTATATGCGAAGTTCTCTAGACCTTTTGATGGATAAATGCCACTAGACAGCATGTCTAGTGGCATGACAGCGTGTCAATGGTATACAGGTACTGACCGGTGATCATCGGCACAGGAAATCAATGCGAATGCGCTTCTAGACTATTATCACGGAGAAAAGCATTTATCACCGGTAGATTTATAGGCCAACAGCCTAATAAAGCCAGTTCACTCAAAATGAGTGAACCTGCTACCAACATTCGTTAATGGAATATATTTTATTGAATCCATCTTTATATAAATGCGTGACGCTATACAAAGTAATAAATCCAATTTTTAGAACCAGAAGTTACAACGGTTGAGTTCCATTACTCAAGTTGAATGTCTTATTTGAAATCTTCGATAAGATATTAACCAAACTTGAATAACATGCCCAACAGACTAAGACTGTAAAATATACGATGGCGGCTGGCTACCTTCCTCACCATGACACCACTTCTTCATTCCGAGACTTCTCACCCACCCCAAACATCCTTATCCTTGGCAGTCAGAATGATTCACCGACTGGATAGTTCATATTGCAAATTATTCTTTCACTGTGTCAGTCAAAGACGAAAAAATAGTTCAGTTTTGGATTCTGTACAAAATTCTGAGAAAAATGAGACCTAGCAAAACCATTTTCAAGCATTCTATGTTGATGTTGACAACAGTAGTGTAATCTTCTCAGTACACATTAAAAATACCATTCCTTAAAGTGTGTATTGTTTGATATCAAGGATAAGGATATTAGGTAGAGTGTCGGAGAGCGAAGAAATGCTGGTAGTGTGTGGAAGGTAGCCAGCCACCTTCCGAAATTCTACCGACTATAGATACTGTCAGTCTTCAATCCCTTTTTCAGAGACGCGTCTGATAACAGAGCATCTGCGCGGATCAGCGGAGTCAATATGATTTGCATTTTGGGGAATGGATCGGTACTTGAAAGGAACAGAACTATAAAAACAGTTTATGGTACTGTTTCTTCCAAGCTCTGATCCACGTCCTTTAATGGGAAGTCACAAGTTCGATGCCCCTCTCGACCAAAGCTGTGAGGTTTTAGCTGAATTTCACTCACTTACTCCAGACTTATGTCAATTCGGTACCGTAAGTTCTTAGATAACCCAACTCGCATTCGCATGCACTTGTGGAAATTGTCAGAATTGGCGTTACCAAAGAAGGCTGATAGGTTTGGATGCTTCTGCAGATATAACAAATATTAATTGACATGTCAGAAAATTCACTTTATGCTCAAGAAAATTACTTTTCTATATTAAACATTTACATTCTTGTAAATTCATCTGTTTATTACTTATTTTGTGTTCTTCCTATTTCAATTCTATTGTATTTATCAAACTGTAGGAAACTGTGAAACGTCTGGGCAAATAAAGCATGTAAATAAATAAAAATAATATCCGTATCTACACCACAGGCACAATTCGATCATTGCATTCTTTCCACCTTCGAATTCATACTATAAAGTTTATCAAAACATTTTTTGCACGTTTTTGCTTTCTCCCTTTTATTTCTAATCCTGTTTGTCGTCTTTTCAAGCTAATCATCCCTGTCTTGATCTCAAGTGATCAAGACCTGTTGCGTTTTTGCTGCGTGATGAATGATCACACACGAGAACCATAAATTTATGGTTGCAATCATGAAACAAAATAAAAGAGTTACCTGACTTTTGACTGCTCAAATCGATANATGAAACAAAATAAAAGAGTTACCTGACTTTTGACTGCTCAAATCGATAAGCAATACTCTCAATAAAATACTCAATTGTTTTGAAGACGTTCATATTTGTTATTACGGCTATTAAGTTGTAAATTTTAGAGAGTGATTATTTCTATGAAATAGGTTACCAACTCGTTGAGACATCGCGGGAAATAAATAAATTATTTATGCTGGTCGGTATAGCCGAACTGTGATTTGGTACCTTGATTCGTGTATGTGGTAAAGGACGCAGACCTCTGTACAGATGGTAAAGGGTTTGATTGTTAGTACGTGTTTCCATCCTTCCTTTCACTCAGCTTGGTATAACTTTTAATCTACGAAATCCAGTCAACTACGACATGTTGCCGTAAGTGCTGGCCCAAACTTGACGCATAGTTCCACTGACCGTAGCTGAGGTAGGAAGCTGGAGATATCCCAGAAAATTTAAGTCTCTACCTCTCTATGGCATTCAAATTAGGGTATATAGTGAAACATGTGATATACCGAAACAATTGATTCGGATCGATAGTTGGAACGTGCGTCTGTATACATGACGCAATCACACCTAGGGTTCACAGGTTCCCCTGAAACATTCCATGCGCCAATGACGTGAATACAAGCGTGAAGGGGTGGAGGAAAATGAAACAAAACAAAGAAGATTTAAACTACGAGTTTCTTAAGTTATAAAATTTCTTAAGGTATAAAATTCGTAGTTTCTAAAGCAGTAACAAACTATCCGCTTCAACTTTTGGTTCATCTTTAAGTGTTTCAGCTAAATACTCCCCTGCATTACTTACCAGTCTACGTTGTCACCATAATGGACTATTGAGGGAAATGTGTAGAAAAATAATTTTTGTTTATGAGGTCTTTACATCTTGGAAGGTTCGTGGAAAGCCGTCACAAATTGAAGAAACGTGTTCTCATCACTATCGTCACAGTTCATTGATCTTGAATCTAGTCATACTAGAAGGAAATACATGATATCATTAATTTCGGAATACATTGCTCGGGAAAATAATTTAAGATATTTTTCTACACAAATCCAATTTACATATTTTTTTCCAATAAAACAAAGATTTTATATATAGTTAATTTTCAAATGTACTTTCAGTTTTCTGGAATTCAACACGTATTTACGGAGCAGTCAAACACATAGAGAGCGCTTTTATCAACATCAGATATTCTTCACGGTCATTGCACAACAGGAAGTTTTTTTTCAGTGGTTAGGGCACTAACGGAAGGCCAACATCCATTACACTATTTCATATTTTTCTGTAACCCGTGAAGTATAATTTCTTCACCAACGTCGTTTGCTTTTAGGTGGGGATGGGATGGGGAGGGGGGGGGTAAATACCGCACTCCCTATTTCTCAATAAAATTGATCAAGAAATTATTATTTGGATGGTTTGGTACAAAAAATACAAAATTTCGAAGCAAAAATCTAAGCAAATTCGTAATTTCCTGATAAAAATACAATTTTATTCAGGAGAGAAAAATTGAGAAAGCAAAACTCGATTATTTTATTTCTTCATTCTCCACTTACGCCTTACGGGAAATGCCATATTGCTATGTGCAGATTTATTTAAAAACAAATGTATATTCACTATAAGTAGAAGGTATTTTGCAAAGATTATATTTTTCAATGCATGCAGTAAGTTAAACATTTGCAGTTACAGTGATATCTAATTTTGTGTCAATAATTCCTTCAATAAAATCAGCGTAATCCAAAACCGACGAAAAACGAGGAAATTATTTCCGTACTTTTATCAGTATAAATTCAAGTAATTTGTCCAAATAAATCGGAGTAAAGACACTCCAAAATTCATACATTATAAGGATAATACACTGCGTCATATTGAAACACATCACTAACTGCTGTCACATCACTGCGAGGTCTGTCGGCACTAGGGTCAAATTCGCCGTTAATGTAGAAGAAAGCTGTTCAAAGAGGACTGTTATGTTCATGCAAAATCTTCAAGTATCTCCATATACGTGCAATATGAAAAATGTAGAAGGAAATTTTGTGGAGCTTCTTTAACTCGAAACCCGTTAACTCCAAATCCTCTCTAAGACGAAGAAATTAGCCATTCCCTTCCGTTGAAGTAAAAAATTCCTACAACTCGAATTATTTAGACGCTGTAACTCGAACTGAATATGATTTACCTGTGAAGTACTATTCATACGTATCACGCCCTCTAACTCGAACTACAAATCTAGCAGACTGTATCTCGAAAAAGCAGAATATAAACTTTGCGGCCTCTGTAAATTGAAATTCTTTTCGCAAGACTCTTTAACTCCAAGCAATGCTTCCGTTGTCGTCAATAACCAATTCCAAAAAATGATTTCGTACTTTTATTGAAAGATGTGGTGATATCGAGGACAATATATTTAGTGCCTTGTTTGCAATCGAAAATACTATTAACAAATAATGTGTTAATTCCTTGACTGAAAAGAAAATTACAGATTTCTTTTAATACATGCATAATAAATTTATTGTCAAAAAACAGTACAAACTGCGTATGACCATGTGGAGGACAATAAACTAATTTACTCTCCGGAAGCAAGCAAGGGACCATCCCATCAATTCCGATCAAGGGCCCTAAGGCAGAGGAGAATTCAAATTTTTTTTGCATAAGTTCCTAGATAAGATAAAAAGTTAGCTGTGATTATAATACAAATAATATGTCAATATGTTTGAAATTTTACGCAAAAAATTACATGTACAAGTTATTATCGAACTATAGATTATTCTGAGTATAGTGTTTAAAAAATCATAAGAGTTGAAAAAACACTAAATTCACGATTTATTGTTACAATAAACACGCCCCTAGACAAAGCCTAGAGAACCTGTATAAGAAATCCGCCTCTACCCGAAGGAAAAACGGAGAAAAACCCGGGCCAGGATGGGGCTACAGAATTAATGTACACAACCGTGCCAAAGTTGAGTACACATAAAACTAAATTAATATGAGCCATACGGCAACACAATCATGCAAGAAAATAGTTTTTGAAATTGTTATAAGTTATTTAAAAAGTGCTACAGCAATGGCGTGATAAAGTACAAGACGAATTTAACTTTTGTTAAAATCAATAAATTCTTTTACAGTGTAGAAGCACTGGTGCAGGAGGTAGTTTTGAACCGCGGATTTGAAGATATTCAATTTCATAATGTCCTTTATATTCTTGGGCAGGGAATTATATAAAACGATTCCCGAATGATGCGGTCCTTTTTGGCAAAGAGTGGTTGACACTCTAGGCCGTATATTTTCTTCTAGGCCGTAAAATATGAGACACTCATATTTTCAAGTTGTTCCTTTACCATAAAATAATCTTTATACATGTAATTATGCACAATATAATATGTACATATAATGTAGTAAAATAAATCAGTATAAGTCGATTTTTTATTTTCTCATAACTTTGTAACTTGAATAACATATGCCTCTATAAGTTGAAATTGATAATGTTAAAAACCTCATCTCGAAGCCCTCTNCTTGAAACTTGTAACCTTTCCCTCGAAGTTCGAGTTAAAGAGGCTCCACTGTAATACGTAACTATTGCTTTTAAATAGCGCTACTTTTACGTTTAACAAAAAAAGTATTTTAATACCTCTGACAATATTTCTACATAGCTTTATAAGCAGAAATAGCTCGTATTATATAAGAGATTCTTTGGAAACGCTAACAACTCTCATGTTAAGGCGCAATATCGGACGGCTTTTTTCACAGCTCGAAAACGCACTTGGCAGGTACACATGTCCCCGGTCCCCACATTAGGAACAAGCCACGTGACTTTTCTTACTGCGGCCCAGGGGCTTCAGTGTTGTAATAGAATTCTCTTTTTACTGATTAGCTCAAGCTATGTCAACACGTGAGTCGCTTCAGGTTACACGGATCGAAAGAGATGCAATTAAATAGTGAAGTCACTGACAGACTGCTCCTTTGAGGAGAGATTGTATTCTTATTGAGTAACGGGAAACTACTGCAATTTATGAAGGTGTAATGTTAACGTGATTCAATAACTCGAATAAGGACTGAACTCCTAAATACCACAATGATTTAAGTGCCGATTGTATAAACTTTATTTTATGAGCAATTTAAAATATATTTTAAAAGGCTAGAAATTCATTAATCATTTCACTGAAGTACCATTAGATAAAAGGGTTTTGCGATGTATAGCTTTGAAGTTGGCAATAAAAACAAGTATACGACCATACGACAAACTCTAAATATCTAAAGAAAATTAATTTTGGAAAATTAAGAATTAGAAAAAGATATCGACTAAGAATAAAATGAAGTGGAGACAATTTATATGTATTTTTATTTCCCGCAACTTTTGATCTCATTAAAGAAACCGTTTTCAAGACATTAAAAATCTTCCATAGACACACTCGGAATTTATTTAAGAAATTTACAGGTCGGGGTGTAATTTAATCGGCATCACAATTCATTGAATTAACTGCTGTCATATTACTACAACATTAAAGCGAAAACTTTAATAAGAAAAGGATTAACTACATGACATTTTTGTTCTTAGAAATATTCAATCTCAAAGCACCTCAGTTGAAAATGACGAAATATTCTATGAATAATTTAGAGAGTTCTAAAACAAAAGAAGGAACAGGAAAAGAAATAGAACAGTTGTGAATATACATGCTCGAAATGGAAACAAGACGTCATCCAAGAACACAAACAATTTATTGAATGATCAAGAGAGTAAAATAATTTCGAACTATTAGTG
This sequence comes from Laupala kohalensis, assembly GCA_002313205.1. NCBI lineage: Eukaryota > Metazoa > Arthropoda > Insecta > Orthoptera > Trigonidiidae > Laupala > Laupala kohalensis. Next base: position 179,055 of record NNCF01128401.1, read on the forward strand.
GGATAGACATCAGAGTGAAGAAACTGTTACGGCCGACAGATGGAGTAAGAAAGTATTCCAGCTCTCCAAGCGTAAATTGCTCACTGACATCCTGTTTGAGGAGTCTGTCGTAAAAAGAAGAAAATTCCAGCCACCGTTCGGGGAGGAAAACCGCCCAGGACGAGTCGTGGGAGCGTGCAATTTCGCTGGCGTGGCTGGCGTCCGACGTCCCGGCGCGCTCCTCCGGAAGAGAGCACCAGGGTGAATGACTGCATTCCCCACCGCACCGCAGCGCCACCGACAACGCGAAACCGGTTGGCGAGGTCTGACAACTAACACATTTTTGCTCTGAACGGAGAAGATTCCTCGAGGAAATTCCATGACGGTGGAAACACACGACGAAGAGGTGCCAAGTTGCTCGAGCACCTAGGAATCAACGTTTTCTTCAAAACAATGTCACAGGATGCACTACGGAAAAATCCAGAGATAAACAGTTTTGTCACCACCCATAATTCTGAGTCAAACAGGGGTCAACTTCCGCGTAAAATTTGTTTTAAAATTTAATATATTTTTATTACTAACATTTATTGTGGTCATACATACCTATGAAATATATTATTGCATCTTTAAATCACACGTTTCAGCTTAGTGTAAGCTACAATAATAGTACATTAAATATTACAGTAAACCGTACATAAGTTAAAACAATCAAACATTGCGACACTAAAAAATAAAGAACTTCAAAAAAATTAAACATTACTACAATGGAAAATTTACGAGTAGACACATGACCAGAATTTTAAAAATAGTTTAAAAAATGTAATTTAAAACTATTATTCTTGTCAAAACCACCATGTGCGCTATGCATGTATAACCGAGATTCGATGTATAATTAATGGAGTACATTACGTACTACAATGTATGCGCAAATATTACACTAAATTTTGATCTCGCTTATAACACTATAAATATACTGAGTTCAAGGAAATTATGTTACATGTATTAGGAAGTTTGGATAAAAAGGAAAATAAATTAATGGAATGTATTTCGTGTGTCATACCCAGTCAAAAAGTGGTTTTTGGCATAACGTCTGTCCGTCTGTGTGCAGTGATTCTGAGTAAATGGATAAACCATTATAATTGGCATTACATACTTACGGTAGAATTTACTTGTTGTCGATGCACTTGCTCTAATTTTTTTACTTTAAGACAAAGGGTACTTTCACATGAAGGTCCAAGTACTTTTATGAATGTTTCTCAAAAACGGATCCAACGATCTTGCTTGAATTTTCTGTACGTAAAGTAGGGTTAGTATGCATTACATCCGCATTTGCGATATTTCGCTTCAAGGTTTGGTATATACGCAGTAAAATAATTCCCGTCCGCTACACTGACACATTACGTTACTGTTTCAGGAAGCTGGAATAATATTTAGCAGTGTAAATGGACCAAGCAGACGTAGAATACATATTTCGTAAACTGAAATGAAAGATATGATAATGGTAAAATACATAGGAGGACGGCAGACGCACTGCAGATACGTAAATACATCAATTTCTGTCTACAATGAAAGTACATGTACCTAATAATTTTACGATTTTTATAAGGCTATATGTTTATATCGCTATATGTTTTGAAATAATATTCTGAACATTTATTTTACTTTCAAATTTCAAATAAAGGACAGTAATAAGTTCATCTAGCAACTTTGATCATGAATAGAGCACTGGAAGACGACCAAAATATAGAAGACCACGCCAGAAATGACCCATTCACTATAGAATTTTTTCTCACTCTATACTGCAGACGGAGAAACGTATATGAGAAAGTATGTGTAATTGTTTTTCTCCACTAGTTTCTATTAACCCCGTCCCTAAGTCTATTCCATTACCAGAATATAAGTTTCTCCTATACGCTATTGAGAGCCACAGGTAGAAGAAATGCAATTATGATTTATTCGTATTATTAAATATCATATTCAAATAACAAATAAACGCGACCTCATAAACCTTAGATGAAAAAACCTGTGCTCTTTTCCCGTGACCAGTATGAGTGACAGAGGAAACAGGGGAAGGTGATGGTATCGAAGAGTTCACTTCCGTACATCCTACTAATGTAGAGTGACCAGACGTCCTCTTTTTTCGCGAACATGTCCAATATTTTACATCTCTCTCCTCTGTTCGCGAAAAAATCGAAGATGTCATCTTTTTATTAATAGAACACGTCTGAGAAATCTGAGTACATTACTGGGCATATTGAAGAAGAAATGATCAAAACTGAATTCATATGTGACAGAGACAGTAACGGGACATGGCGATTTCGCAACTTACTTGAAAATAATAACTGACGGACTATGCACTCGCAGACAAGACCAAGAAACGCCTGACCACATCTTATGGGAATGCGACATATATGGATCAGAGAGGGGACAATTTATCAAGATTATTAAACGACTAGAACTGACGTCATTAAAGAAAAGGAGCAAATTACTAGAAACGAAAGTGAATTTTAAACTTTTTTTACATTATATGGAAGAATAAAGGCAACGACACATGAAACACACAGTGACATCTACTAAAAATGAGCACGCTGGAAGAAGCGGCAAATAGCACGGCTAAAGGGAAACAAATGTAGCGAAGATTCAAGGGGAGAAACAGAGACCCCGGGAGGACTACGTTACAAACGTGGATGTTATTAACAGTTGTTGAATTGAGTTATATTGTGTATAGTTAAAATTGTTGAGAATAAAGAAAAAATTGAAATTGACACTGGACATGTTGCATAAAATCTATGTAGATTGTAGGTAATAGTTGGCTTTTGCTCGCGATAATACGAACAGTAAATTGGGAGGAATAAACTTTAGAGGCGGTAATAATGTATTTTCTAAGTTGACTGCTAAGCTTAGTGTAAAGTGTAATAAATTTTGAACTTTGCAACCATTGCATGAATATGTTATTCTTATGCGTGATGGATTTCGTGAAATTGGTCCTCGTATTTCTCCTAATGACCTCGATTTTCTCTCTCGTTGTTCTCTGTTCTGTAGAACAGTATCTGGTCATCCTATACAAGTGGCATACTCCTGTATAATACGACATTTTCAATGACCTTCTATACGAATCGCGTCTTTCCGTAGGGGGCTGTGAAACTAAACGATGTGAGGGGAAATTGGGCGGGAATATTGTGTTGGGCACTGGATAAGACATCGCCTCCAACGCTTGACCGGTCTCGTAGGCCGGCCGGTCGGTCAAAGAGAAGTATCTTAGATAACACGTTCATATATTTAGTCGTCAATATCGTAGAAGAAAAAAATACAGCGTGACCATAATAAATAAATAATTACGTTAAGTTCAGATGCATTTGACACGAAGGATATGAATTCGTAAGCAATCCATTCGCTGAAATAAAGTTAACGCATTTAACCAAGCCGACCAATGCCACATAATGCATGATCCAGCATTATTAATTGTAGGAAGCCATGTATAAGACATAATGACTGGACGTAATTAATCCGATAGTTTTTTTTAATCCGATAGAATAGGTCTTGGTTTCAAGTCAAGCGCTCAATTTCCCCTCAAGTTTGTAGAGACATGGAGGGGAGATGACGTCATTAAGAGAGCTCTATTATGGAACAGGTTGGTGACATTGCTAGGAAGATACATTAGTGGTGAGGTCTGCACAATGTTGATGTCGCAGCGGGAAGCATGCAATGATGCGCCGGAGCAGCGATCAGATCGGGATGCAGAAAAACAACGAGTGGACGTCCGCTCGGAAAATAAATCAACGCCTATGTGGCGACCATCCTCCTCATCCAACTTGTTTTTCTACTTGTTGACGAACACTTAACGCTTTTACTTCTCGCGCTTTTTTTCCTACCTTCCTTGTTTGTTTGATGGATAGCCACTTGTTTATCTCGGAGGAATTTTTCTCTGTGGACAAGTGAATGACGTTTGCGGTTTCTTATACACATTATCTGCTGCGTCATTTATTTTGACTTTACATCGTTTTCGTGTGAAGGCAGGTCGGAGAAAATGTATAGTACATTTTACATGTACCATGATACGTGATATCCATTTTAGTTACCTCCAAGACATGCGACCCACATTCAACTTACCAGTAAATCCGCGCGGAAGTTTCGCAAATTTACCCTTCGTCTCCCCCATTCCACCGCAAATAATATTTTTTCCTGGGTTATTGCAAGTAAGTGATCAGCAAAGTGTATACACAAAGTATTGAACAATTTTGCTGCCATGAAATGATGTAGGAGGCACATTACAGTAGCGTCATGCGTTTGTGCGTGCTCCCTCCGTTTTTCTTTTCCTCCCCTCTCCTTTTTTCTTCTCCCACACGCGGGGAATTGTATGCGTCAAATGGCCAAGGAGGGGAAAGACATGGGATCAAAATTGTCGTGGAATACTTGATTAAATAGATTCGGAAGGGCGTGAGGTCCATACATACAAAACAGAGGACGACAGATTGAACACAGGAATCCCCCTTCCTACGCTGTCACAAGCATCTCTCTGTCGAAGACTACTGTAGAAGTATTGAGTACTATCAAAAATCCTACGGCGAAAATTTTACTAGTTAAAGCAGCGGTTTCCAAACTGCGGGGCCAAGGGGGGTGTATATTGTTTTGAACAAATATCAAAACTCTCTTAAATTTAAAAATGTATGTGTTCTCCTTCAACAATACCACCTTTTGAATTCTTGTAAATCAATTTTGTTGTGTTTAGAACGTGCATAATCAATGTAACGAAAAAACTTTTCAATATTTTTGACACTTATTGGTAATTTCAAATCAAATGTATTAAAGTAGATTGAAACAAATAAATACTCAATTTCAGAGTGTTTGAATGTCAATCTTCTGTGCAGCTTTTTATGCATTTTGTGTTAATACGTAAGACAAACGTAGAGATATTTTACATTGAACAAAATTCCTAGGGGGCGTGTCATGCTTGAATTGTCGTAAGGGGGACTCATGCTAAAACCGCTGAGTTAAAGAATTTTACAATACAGAGTTTACTGCGTTGTTTATACAGCTCTTGTTAGTGAGATCTGTGTACTGAAAACAGGAGTTGATGTATCGTACTACCTCCCTGGCCTGGATCAATTTCCCATTAGCCTGTTTTTCATGAACATGAAGATAGAGAAGAATAGTTATGGATAAAATATTATTTTTTGTCAATGTTTTGAACTCACATCTTCCGAGCGTCTACTTGTGGAGGAGTGTTTGCAACGTCAACAGTCAAGTGAAAATTGCGACGGACCGGGACTCGAACCCGGGACACTAAGGTGTGCAGTGGATAGTACACCTACGGCCAGAGTAGGAGGTCCCGGGTTCGAGTCCCGTTTTGCAACGTGTTTCCAGGACTGGATGAGCAATTTTCCATTATTTAAATACATTTAGAAAAGTTGCCGGTTGGCGAAGATTTCTTTTTGTGCTGAAGACATCCGTATTGTCGGATTTATATCCCAGTCAAAATTGAAAAGTGGTTTAAATTTCATAACAAAAAGAAAATAATATGATAAGCGATTGAATCGACAAATTTATTAACTTCAACGTCAATAAGTGAAGAGAAAATAGTTTTAAATATCTCTTAACATAAACTATTAATTACACGCGGGCGATTATTTTAATGCGAGATAAATACCATAACTACTGTTAGTTTCAGATAAGAAATAAGTTTTAGTTTTCAGAACATATTCAGAAATACATGGACCTAGTGAAACACACACGACAGTATTGTTTCTCTGAGATATATATTATGCAATTTCTACTCTATAAAAAGAGAATGACATTTTTTATATTGATAATGCATTCCTTCAACAGAATACGTCCCATATGAAGTTCGGGATAATTGTTTGAATATCTCGTCATGAATTATTTTTGGGTAAGTTTTGCGATAAATATTATATGAACCGCATTATGGCATAAGACAACTAACTACAGGTGTGGGTCTTAAGTGGTAACTCACACACAAATATCATAATTAATTGAAAAAAAAACTGACAAGAAACACAAGATTAGCTGATATCACTGAGCACGCCTTTATTTTCGCATGAAAACGGAGAACGTTAAGTTTATATCATTAATAAGTAAGGACAGCGAATAATCTTAAGAATGTATTATTCGCTCAACAATCTCAGCAGCAGCGCTAAAACGTATGCACTCATGTGAGGTAATGATAATAAACTTTATTGTCAAAAAAGCAGTTACAAACTGCGTATGACCATAAACTAATTTACCCTCCAGAAGCAAGCAAGGGACCATTCCATCAATTCCGATCAAGGGCGCTAAGGCAGAGGCGGATTTAACATTTCAACAAACTCCTAGCGATGAAAATAGTTCGTCACGTGTTGTAGTATTAACATAATACCAACAAATATTGTATTTAATACAACACACACAAAAAAAATCATTTCACAAGTACATATTATTATCAAACTATAAACCATCGGAAAGTATTTTTCATAAATCGTAACTATTAAATAACACTAAATTCGCGAATAATTATTTCAATAGATACATGTGAATTAATGTGAAATGTTGATGCGTAGTAGGGAAAATAGGACATTCTCGCGAACCAATTTAGTCCAATATTGCTAATTTTAATAGTAAATAAATCGACCCGCTTCATTGAACAGACGCTGTATTTAGAGAAAAAAAAACAATTACATCAATGAATTACATCACAACGCTTGAACCTCGGTAGCGGGTCATAAAGAGGTGTTGTTTACAAGTAACTACAACTTTAGGAAAAAACACAAATTACTTGTAAACAACGTTGTTACTTGTATGCAACACCTGATGATGACCCACTACCAAGGTCGAAATGTTGTGATGTAATTCATATTTTTTAAAAATACAGTGTGTTTAATGGATTTAGTCGATATTTTTACCATCATTAACTAATTTTAAGAGACATCACGATAAAAATTGCAAATTTTAATTGGACTTCATGGGGTTTGAACCACTTACACTAATGGTGGAATACGAGTGAGCAATCCATTACACCACTACTTAACCCAACTCGTTTGTAACATTCTTTCTAATACCTCACTTCATCTACCAAAATAATAAAATAATAACCAACACTCAGAAGTCAATTGACAAAAGACAAGTAGTTCATTTCTATGAGCGGTATTATGATGCTTTAAAGTAAATATAATAAATTTTTATTTTGAATACAACTAATTCTAGTTTAACAAACACACCTTTAATGATTATAATAGCAACAAATAAAAGAGATATTTGAAGAAATATAACAAACAAAATCAGAAAAACAAAAATTAAATTATTATACAGTGACATTAAGCTATGTGACAGTCAGAAGCATTTATTTACAGAATTGTTTGTCACAATTTTATATATTTACGAAATATCTAGGTTGAGTATTTAATTTGATACAAAGGATAGTTAAGAAAAGTGATTACGAACGGGATATCGATGCAAAAATAATGTGAAACGAGGTGAAATGTGTTGCAAGAAGTTGAGTAGCAGCAAATTGGTCGGTGTCAGCTATACTATGTATAATTAACCTGGTTAATTTCATTCCCAACATTATCTCTTCGAACAGTCGTACTCGATTTAGCAAAAAAAGAAAACTAACTTCAGCTAACTTTACCTTTTGAGTCCGGTATGGTTAAAGTAGAACAAATATAAATATATTAACAAAATGTGTGGTTGAATGAACAATCGCAATATTTATTGTAAAAGGAATTAGATATGTATCGTATTCGCGTTATTTCCCGTCATAACCATGTTTGATTCGATTACGACCTTTTAATCCATTTATAAAGCATGCTAATGCGATAAGGACGAGACAGAAAAACTTCTCAATGAACGCGGAAAATAAAAGTCCTCCTTGAAATTCCGGATCACAAGGCGTTTCTGCGGAAATTGTAGTACTGACCCATAATAGTCGACGGGTCGGCAAGATACCAAGAAAAACGCCAATTGAACCGGTTTGCTTTGGCTAGGACACGCACTTCGCATGATACAGAGGGTAATTCACAAGCCACTCAATGACTGTGCGGAGGAAGTTATTGCACTCTGCAACACACTGGTTGAAATCAAAGCAAGGGGACTAGTTTTCCTTTCCGTAAGTTTACATCAATCATGTTCAAGACGTGACCTAGTGGTCGCATGGGGTACTACGCGAATATTTCGGAAGTATGTAGTTCGCACATTTATCATAAAATTTAAATTCTTGTTATTCTATTCTTGAGAGAAGTCAACATTCTAGACGAGACACGGGAGAAGACAACATCATAGATAAAACACCGGTGATATTTCAAACTGAAAGTGACAGGTGGACACGGTTACGTTAACGTAGAAAAACGTTAACGGTAAAGTGACGAGTGAAGAAAAGGAAATTGACAAACAATAAGAGCCTTTTAATAACCCTGTATGAAGACAAGGTGGATATGGACGTTTTGGTAATAAATTATTGGACTGAGTTAAACTTTAAAAAATTGAAATAAATTAATAAATTGTTCACACATTGATAAAGCATGTAAAAATTCCATGATTGCTATTCGAATCAGATTCGTCGAACAGCGCTTGGTTATTCACCCCGGGAGAAAACCAGAATTAACAAATTGAAGGCATAATTTTTACAACTTGAACGAACCCGTGGCAAAAAGTGTTTGACGAACATAAGAAAAATATTTATCAAACTCGTAAAATAAAATAAAACAAACACGAGTGAAGAAATTTCACAAAAAATAATTGATTACTATAAAGTGATTACCTTTTTAAAGTTATCGGTTCAGAGAAGACATAGACCTCGTTGCGGATTCCAAGGAATAGGCAACTTGTAATTGTTCACACATCATTGCGTAAATGAAAAAAGTCAAATCCTCATAGTATGAACAACGAGAAATAATATTTCATATTTACAGTTTAATGTGTGAAAATATTAGTGACAATGGGAATGTAAAATGAATAGGAATGATAACGACGGTATTGGCGAAGCAAAGTTACCTAAATATTGAAATTGGTACATAACTACCTTTTACCCGAGAGACACACATTCACCCAATCGTATAGTCTGCTGACCAAACAACCCCGTGATGAAATAACTTTGTGGAAAAGTTTTTGAATAAATTTTGTCATCAATATTCTGGTCCTGGTTATACACTGGAAATCTTTTTAACGTTTCCATTAAACAATGGGTATAAAATTGTGTCCATTTTATTTTGAATATGAAACCTTGTCATTGGAGCAAGTAACTCCAGAAAAAGTTAACTTTTTAATCGGTGGACTTGAACTTCAACACCTTTTTTCGTTCTTATTGATAGATTAGTGTTTTGACCTTTCATTTCGATGAAGCTAGGAGTGGAATCTTGCGCACCCACACACACTTCGGAGCAATGTCCGTCGACCAATGCACTTGTGCCCAAGAAGTCCTGTTGGCCGTTGCCATTGCCTCGTGTTGGCGGCCTCCCGATGACCAGTCCAGCCTCCTCCCACGCCACTGCGCCCAGGCCACAGACACGCCGCGTCGTTCCTCTCCCTGCGACGACAAGTGCCCGCCCCAGGCGCACACAATGAGAATGTACGCGTGAAGGTTGTTCGACACTTACCTTCCTCAACAACCGAATACATGCCACTTATCAGTCCATTCATCCTTAATAGCGTTTCTCAATGAGAATGTTACTCGCACGTTTCTTGTAACGATCCACCAAACGGAGACGACGTTTAATACATATTTATCTTTGCTTTAATTTCAACTCAACACGATACAGTAAAAATAATTTATTATGCATTTTAAAATAATTAAAATGGGACTCACTAATGACTTCCTTAAAAGCAAGTCCATTCAAACGATTTTCATTTGGTTGGAAAAGTCATTTCAATATTCAAAACAAACCGCTTTAAAATTGGGGAAATACTCACTCAAAATTCTAGTTACAAATATTTTGAGGCGATGATTTTTTATGTTTATTTATTAGTTTCAGCATGGATCATAACTTTGACTCTTTCCTGAATCGTTGAAAGTGTCATGAAATGACGAAATATTATTTCAATAAAACTTCTACTTTCACCAGATATTACTTACTCAGGCGAAATTGACAGAAACAAATTATTACGTAACTGCTGTGTTTATTAGCTGAAAACATAAGTCATGCGAATCGTTATAATTAACACTGTGAGAATTCCCATGACCAACAGAACTATGATGCAAATCTATTTTCTTGGGACAATTATGTCAATCTTCACGCAACTTAGGAAGGAATTCTTTGAGCTAATTGTAAAGAGTCGAAGATTCGAAAAGTCAGCGCCACACCAGTTTCTTGGTTGCTTCATCACACAATGTATAGATTAACAGCTTTAGGGCTCGCCTATTCTGCTCAATATTTAAAATGCTTAGATGTGGAATGTTCCTGAGAACACGGGTACACAAAACAACACCCCTATTCTCATTATGACATCCTTGCTTCTTCTAAGAATGGCAAAGAGCCCTTATTTGTTCACAGGAAATTATCTTCTAAATTACAACTGAACTAATAAAGATGAAATACTGCAGAGAGACATCTTGACACTAAAAGAGAGTCATCACACATTGAAAATTTCGTAGACTAAAAGCTAATATTTACAGTAATTTAGAGGAAAATGGCAATATGATTAATGGGCCGCATTCTGTGCATGTTCTATGCATATCAACAGAACGTGTTAGCTCGATACCATGGGATAAGAGGGGATCAAACATAACGTTGCTTTGTGGTTTAGTGTTTTAAGTATTCAGTATCGTGCATTGCACAAGATTACATAAACTTTTTCCTAGACAAAACCAACCCAGACACGATATTATTATTTTGTTTCATCAAAAAATAAATGAATTAATAATATTATATCTAATATTGCCATATTAAAAAAAATATAATTAGTAAGGATTATTATTTACGTGCTTTAAGGATTCCAAAGAATATTTAGCTTGATTTTTTTCATGCGCGTATGAAGAAGTCAAGGCCTCCAGACGCGAAATAAATGAGAAATGTTTACATATAGTAATAACAGAGGAAAATTTCCAATGTGATGTAATGTAAATTGTATTTGCAATGTACCTATTTATTATCGTGAGACAAAGGTGTAAACATGACATATTGTGGATATTTAACATACGATAGTGATGGAGATTTAACACTTGTACAAAATTACGAAATTCACTAAATAAACGCAGCAGATATTCAACTGTCCAATAATCATATAGATCGAAAATGGAACATCTTTACCTATTTTCCCCGCTAAATTTTCTCGTGGAGATGAAACAACAACTTACTTAGTTTAATGTTCGTTCAGAGGTGTTGATTTAGAAACTGCCACTCTCAGTTGAATCTTTTCGAAAATCCATCAACGTTGTTGCGTACTAGTTCCCCGATGGTGTGCATTTAACAATCTTGCTACGTATGCAAACCATGTGTATTTTTCTCATGGAAATAATGACAGCTAATTAATTTTATCTATGAACATCTCAACTCTTTCCACGTTCAGTGAAAATGAAATAGGAAGTAGACCATGAAAAAAGTCTCTTAGCCATTTGATTATTTCCGGTTGGTAAGCTTCCGAGGTAATTTTCAAATTTATTCTTACACTTCAAATAAAATTTCAGATTTAGAAATAAAATATCCTTCGTTCAATTTTGTTTGTAAATAATAATTATTAATTATAACAATAGTTAATTAAGAATATTATGTTGTATTAAAGGTTTCTTGAAAGTAAATGAATGTTCTGTATTCTGAATTAGTGGGATACAAAATAATACACTCAATACTAATTTATTTTAATTTTATAACTTAACATCGCAAAATTTAATCTGTTACCAGAGCAGCTACTTGGTATGAAACTACTATGTTTTTCGAAGTATACTGTACACAGAGTATAGTTTTATTCGTAGATAATGTAAAGCTACTGACAAAACCTTAATATATGAAGTGGAGTCAGAGAAATAACCGGAATGCACGACAAATTCGTTATTGTTTTAAGATATAATAATAATCTACTTCAAGCAAACTGATATACAAATTTGCTTACGTGTTTGTGGTCCGATAAGATACCAAAGGATACCAAAGTGGGAGAAATTTACCCATATTGTCACAATTCACAAATAATTTTATTTTTTTAGTGTATTATTTGCTACCACACGCCGACTTATAATAGGAATACATATTCACATAAGATTAGCCTTAATCCACAAAATTCTGAGGAAAACATGTTTCATTTAGCCCCAAATCAAACTACCTAACATGAATACAATGACACACCCCTGGCTTTCAATCACTGTAATCAAAAGCCAAAACATTTTGGACAAATAAACGTTGAATGAAATACTGAGAAAATTGCGGAAATTACGAAATTAATAACTTTTGTATTAAAAAGGAGGAATAATTTTCCATTTTTTGCCAAATATGAATAACTATAGCTGATCCTGTGCAAATAATTCACACATACACACACCGACAAAGAATGGAAAATATTACGAAAGTTTAAATGTATCAAATTGCTATATAGTGTAAATAATTTGTCTACGTAAACCAATGATTATATAAGTAAATGTGATGACAGAAGAAATGAAAAATGAGTCATTATTATCATAAAAATCCTATAATTTTTAAACAACACGTATAACAAAGAAAAATCTCATAAGGGGGGGTGATGGATTTTTGGCCACACCATTGTAATACCAGGCACGCCGTGGTGTGGCCAAAAATGGGTCTGGGGTTTGCTTTTAGCACTACCTGGGAGACACTTAATGAATTAGAACACGCTCCCTAGAGAAATATATAGTATTAATAACAACAAAAGTATCGTAAAATAAAAATAATAATAATATTAAGCACATCACTGCAGACCTTTGACTTAAACACAGGCAGAACCAAGTAGTAAAAAGTATCAATCAAAAATTGGCTGATAAATACAAACTCTTAGAAGACAAAAAACCCGTTTTGCAACTATCAACCAGAGGCAGTCTTGGAGAACAATACCCATAAAGTTTATTTTGATCGAGCAATCCTCAATGACGAATGCACCATAATCGTCCAGTCGTAACATTAATAGACCAAATTAATACCACCACATTCTTCACAGACATTGCATAGCCAATAATAAATAACTTTCAAATGACAATATCCGAGATAATTTCAAAACACACGGCCCCTCTCTCTTTGGAATTACAAAGAATTTGGAAAATGAAACAAGTCCATAGAGTACCAAAATTAATATCCACAACAGGAGCAATTCCAAAATATGTGCTTTCAAGTCGGGAAGCACTAAATTTACCCAAATATACCCACATATCTCTTCCAAAAGCCATTATTAAAGCAACAACATTTATAGTTAGGATGTTCTTGAGTTCAATAGGAAGATGAAAGGGAATGGATATTTGGTCACTTGGCCCGTCCCAATCTACATACCTGCATTTACTGAGAAACGCAAAGCGGTTAACAAATTGAATAATACTAATTATGAAACTCAAGCCACAAAACTTCCAACTTCCGCAAAAATCAGTTATCTTAAACACATCTCGCATTGTTCGGCGATTCTTGTCTACGAAATGTTTGATAATAACACCTCCATGTTTCTCTCCAAAACAAAAATACCATAAAGGTGGTTAACACGAGTCTCTCACTCCTCCAATCACAAGAAAATGAGAACAAGATGGAAAACAATAATGATGATGATGATGATGATAATAATAATAATAATAAAATGTGTGAGAGACCTGTAACTTGATCTATGTATATTGTTGTCTTCGCACTGACACCCTTTTCCTTACGTACGAATAACGTCGGGCTATATCCACAGTACGAACCAATTGAAAAGAAAATTAACTCGCCAACCTAGTTCACAGGGTCCGTTGTATAGGAAACGAAAACGAAACCATTACCACACATTCTCTAAGTTATCGTCTTAATTTATGATAGTGTGATAAAATGTGAAGTCAGTCAGTCATTCACCTTGAAGAAAATGTGAAGGACGAATCATTTTAAAGAACACACATGACGAATAGTTAGAAAAGAAATAACCAGTGCGTTTGCAAGATGGAGACGAATTTTTCATTTTGATTTTTTTCGTACATAATTAAGGAGAAACGCTCATTGATATGCTCATAAATATTAGGCAACGAAAGAACTACGTAAGGGAGGGGAAACTAGTGGTTCCTGTTTTCCAATCGGGCGTCAAAGATATATTTGCTCCGTTTCTTCTGAGAGCATCCGACAAGTGCTAACAATATTCAAGATGGAAATACCATTAACAAGTTGTACCTTTAGAAATAAGATATAGTGATGAGTCAATATAGCTCTATCATTCATCTTATATCACGAGCTCTACCCAGTGGTGGTGAGGACTCTCGAAATCCTAATTCGCAGGAGGAATTTATCAATGAGGCTTTCCCCATCGAAATGAAATATCCACGATTTGAAGAATATGGCGTGTCCGCTGAGAACGCCTCGCACTATTTGTCTCGGATCGTCCAATATTATGACGCAGTGGATCGTGCAGGTCGATCGCGCAATCCATTGGGTTCTTTAGTCCCGAACTCAGCGAAGTCGCTTCTCACAGAGATGTTGCGAAACCGAATGACAGAAGAGACAGTCTGTCAAAGATCTCCATTCATCACGGGCATTAAAAATAAGCGGCTTGTTTCATAACAGACTCAAGGATGAGAAAAATGGTAATGAAAAACAAAATTTGACTTTTTGTGATTGCAAAACGAACCATAAAAATGAACTTCGCATAATGCAAGGTTTAGAGTTGAGCGAAATGAATTAATTACCACGGCAAGAAACTATTATTCATTATTGCATACCATTATCGGTAATCGAGGAAAGAAACAATGATATTTTTAAACAAAAATAATATAATAATTTTTAGAATTAGAGATATTTAAAAAAATAGGAAGACACATAAGTTTTGAACTTATAATGTCTAAAATGGTTTTTATAATATTATCTTTTTCCACAATATTATGATTCGCATCAGAACATCTAAATGAAATATTACACATTTAGAGATAAATTTCTGGCCAAGAAAAGCTGTGATATTGGAGTAATATCACATCCAATGAGTTTGATATGTTCCATCCATCTCTATCCATTTTTCAAATTGTTGTTATTTATTTATTAGTTTATTGTCCTCCACGTGGTCATACGCAGTTTGTACTGCTTTTTTGACAATAAATTTATTATTATTATTAAATTTATTATTATTTTCATGAAAGTCGTTTTTTCACTGCATTCGCTTCCACTATGGGGAAATGACGTTTTGAGAGAAATCCTCACGACCTACGAAATACAGAAATATTTGTAATACATGTATGGAAGCAAGTAACCTAGTCAATATTTTGCCCAAAGACAGTAAGAAGACAATACACAATGATGGAATGGGTTACACGATTGATGACACATGAACTTAGATCAATTCTTGTAGCCCATATAAAACTCTCTATAATATAAATCCAGTCTGTACTGGCAGCAAAGTATTGTAGAAGGATTTCATCCATATAAGTGAAATTAATTTGTACAGTAAATCTTTATTCACAAAAATTGAAAATAGATTTAAAAAATTAAAATATATTTTTGTTTACTTTTAGGAGGATCATTTTTTATATTATTTATTTTTAATAGTTATATTACTTCCCTAATTTGTTTAATTTGAATTGTCATTCATTTCTTTACACTATTTAATTAATTGATAATCTCATATTGCAAGGTCTCGTTTTAAATAAGACCATGTGTTTCGTAAATATTAAGACGAGATTCGTGTTTAAACCAATTTGCAACACGAAATGGGTCTATCTGTTCCATGTATCGGTATGGCGCATACATATCATCAATCTATTTTACTGTTTTCGTTCCAACCTTCGTATGAATAGAGAAGGTTACCTAAAGCGTGCATGTTGTATGTCAATATTAAAGATAAATCTGAATTCTTCGAAATTATGATATTATTGCAAATTTTCATCAATTCTATGAGAGAATACGGCATATTTCACGTGCAAAAATTTAAATTGGAGGAAATATGTCATTTATTTTAAAAATATAATAGAACTTTATACATAATTACGTAAAGTATGTACATAGCTATACATATTACTTTTACATCGATATCCCTTATTTTACAGGAATTAAATGTACATTTATTCCGCACACAAATGGTTGAAACGTCAGAAGGATTTGCTAGACAGAAATATACATGTTTTACCCGAAAAATGTCTGTAGCCAGTGTTTTTTAATGAACATATTGATTGCAATTTTTAAATAATTGTGTGAAATGTATATTAACTTGGTACAATCTCAAAAACATCGATATTGCAAAACTAAAACGTATAACTAAAATGTTGTGTATAAAAAACAAAAAGTAAGTTTTGTGTACATTAAAATCCAGTTCTTCCCACTGTATTGCTTGATATCAGTGTATCATGATCTGAACAATGTGAGAAGAAAGCGGGCATTGCGTTTGACTACGAATTCCGGTTACGTAAGGTTCGAGCGATATGCAGGTGGCCACGCATTCATTGGACGCCTGCACTTAGAAGGTGATTATGTGGATGAGACCTTAGACTTCGTACGTACATAGAGAGTAATAATGAGAACTGAATTGATATTCATGTCATTAAAGAAAAGGTTTATAACAAGCCTGTGAACACGTGGGAGTAAAATGAAAATCATTGGACATGCTGTGTTGTCCTCGTATGCCGCATATAGGTTACAAATAGAACTGTATATGATATCAACGGCGATAATTAGGTAATTACGCTCTCTATTCTAGAAAGCTTTCATGTGTGACATAAGAAAAACAATTTTGTTTCTCCGTAGAAATTAGAAACACAGGAGAGATTTATCATTACGAACATACTATATAAAACATTAATGTACCAAGCTATATTTTTCGATAAATTTTATTTTATCCAAATACTTTAAGCATTTCTTTTTCTATCTTACTCTGGACTAAAAATTAATGAAAGAACTCAGAAAAAAATCACACAAGGAAAAGCACATTCATCAATAATAGACGACCAAACCTAACAAATATATTTCGTTTGAAATACAGCTTTTGAGCAGCGAGTGGGTAGCATACGATAAAAATGTTGGGAGGCATCTGATTATGTCCATAATGTACCACCTCCCATTGCACAAAAGTGTAGTTATGTACTCTACCACTGTATGCATTGTGTATTAATAAAGAAGTGTGTCCATGACTTAGACATAAATCTACATGTTTATTCCAAACTCAATGAACTTTTGCATACTTGAACATAAGGGTGATTTTGAACTTGCCCCCCCCCCCGCATTGTGGTTGAAAATCACCAAAAGCTGAACATAGTGTGAATAGGTTATTTTGAATGATGGGTTGGACAAATTGATAGATAATGCACTCAGAAGCACTTCCCGTAACTTACTATACGCTAAACTATGAGTGCTGATTAGAAATAAAAATACACAGCTCCACTGCTGAATTTATACATAAAAATGTACAAGTGTTTAATTATTCCCCTCCACTCAGCTGTTCTTATCGTTTATTTAATTGTGAATATTCATTTGATTTTTTAAATATTCAACTAAGAACATACGTATATAATGACATAAAATATTTTAATAGATACTAATTTATCAGTTAAAGAAATTTACAAATTCATGCACATAGTCGACTGGTATTTGCATTTTCCCCCTCACATGTTGTCTGTTTCTTCAACGCACGAATAACATCGAATCAAATCAAAACTATTATCATAGGTTTTCCGTATATTTGCGCTGTATATCTTTCTTTGAGTTCATAAAGCAAACACAATTCCAATTCAATTTGTATTTTCAAACTAATTAAAAAATAAATTATATGTAGGTAAAATGTAAGGTTACGATAGCGTCTCTGTCTAGAAAATTATCCCTGTAATGATATGAAATAAACATAGCTGTAATTGATTAAAAATAACAGTAACAAAAGAGAGATTTACAAAATGTTTCCTTTTGGAAATAGGATATAGTAATTACTACAAGATTTTTGCAAAAAATATTCTTTTTGCAAAAAAAATATCCCCTTCACGATATTATTTTACCCAAAAACATGAACACACCAATTTTTACACAGTAAATTCCTTCATCCTCTGTCTAGCTTTCGGCGATTCTCAACCACAGACTACCTCCGCCGCTATAATGTGGT
Source organism: Laupala kohalensis (assembly GCA_002313205.1). Classification (NCBI taxonomy): domain Eukaryota; kingdom Metazoa; phylum Arthropoda; class Insecta; order Orthoptera; family Trigonidiidae; genus Laupala; species Laupala kohalensis. Next base: position 197,193 of record NNCF01128401.1, read on the forward strand.
GCCTAAAGAAATATTTTAACATATTCTTCAAGTAATATTTTAGACATGTTATATTTCTTTATACTATACTATAACCAAGAGATAAATAATACAATTTGAAAAACTCCCATTTGAAGCAAATACATGTTGTTATTTGTACACTGTTTCCTCACGCGAGAATTCAATAACATAGTTCCAGTTGTAGAGTAATATAAGAGGAAATATCAAAACTGGCAAATGCAAAAAGTGTTGAGTGGTATAGAAAACAAAGAGTATTTTAAATAACTGAGGAGATTTGAAAACATGACAGAAGTATGGAAAAGGAAATAAATAGGAAATAGTTTAAAATAGGGTACATAATAATAGGAAAATTTGTGGTAATATGTTACATAATACGGTATGATCATAAATATCAATTGTAAAGATGATATGGAGTCCTATGATTTGTATGAATGTTGTGGTGAATGGTGCAATTATAAAGTAGACTACAAAATGGAAGACTAAAATAAATTATTCAGCCCTAATGCAGATGTAATTTATATCGAAACATTTGCGTAACAAGAATGGTTTTTTTAATATATTGGCGTCAATGATTAAATAACCTTATCCGATATTATATATATATATATATATATATATANAAACGAGATTAACTTTTAATAAACAGTAGTAATGAAAATAACTTTCTTTTACGAAATGTAAGAAGCAAATAGTTTCAATTTCCACGTGAATATGTGTTTGTGGATACGTCAGAGCAGAGAGAGCACTAAAGCGACAGTAGATTAAAATCATTTACTCCATAGCTCCGGACATGTTGATGTAACAGGATGATAGAGAACGTTTTTGTTGTTTCTGTAAAAATCATTAATGTCAACCTGTTTGAGCGAGAATGAACATTTCTGTCAAATTACAATTCTTTGTAGTTTTTGAATACGACTTTCTTATCATCATTAAGAGTTCATATTCCATTCAGAAAATGATAACGAAGTAATATTTCTCTAAGGGAAAAAACAGATCTTTTTAAAAAGAGGTCTCTAGGAGAAAGTTTTTAAGAAACGAAGAAATAGATTACATTATTTTTGAATCTTCAGTACACTCAAACTAAATGAAGTATTACTACACATGACATAAGTATTTTCTCTCTCTTGTTTCATTTATTGTTTGGACTCAGAATACAGATGTGCATAATTATACCTCCTTGAATTGCCCATGTCTGGAAAACACTTTAAAGAAGTTTTTACGAAATGATGGGAGTAGATACATCTCCTATAGTGTCATCTCATTGACATTCTTAATTATCAGTCCCTGGATTTTTTAAAATTTACTTCAAAATTAGCTATAATAGTCTTTAATTGTTGTGGAAGACATTCACATTTGAGATTAGGAGTTCACTATTACAAGAAAATAAATTATTTGTACAATTATAACAATAATAACATTGCAATAATATGATAACTTTCGGTCAAGTGAAAATGGCGACCAGCCGGGACTCGAACCCGGGTCTCTTGCTTTGATCGCAAGGTTAACCGCTACACCACCGGTTCACATTCCACAACTATACACCATTTCCACCCAGACCTAAACCCCGGGACCTAAACCTAGGGTACACGGAAGAAATATGTACTTATTGCAATAGTATGTTAATCATTAGTGCGCTTGCAACCTTTAGCATAGATAGGAAGGATACAAAAATTGCCTAGGTAGTTTCAGTTTTATTCTCCTTTTAAGAGACTCTTGCTTGCCAAGTTCAATCCCCGGATTCGTAAAACTTTTTCTCAAAGTAATTGAACTTTTTACTCGGCATCGTGCTGACTACACTAAAAAAATGTCATTGTTCTTTTTTTTATGTAACATTCTTCCTAAATTACGGAAATGCATACGTAATGCTGTCGGTACAATAGCAAGCACACATGACGGACTCCGAATTTACGGAAGTAATTTAGATAGTAATGTGACGAGTGGCACATTTGAAGCACAATCTTAAGAAGAGAACATTCTAAAATACCTTAAAACAATTTTTCTTCTGGTGGTTGGATTCAGTAATGATGAAGAACATTAGGACAGATGCGTTTTTAAATGCAACCTTGACTATACCTCTTATTGAATAACTTTCCAAAATTTTTGTTCATAATGAACGCATATACATACACTTAAACTCACATTTAGAATTACAGTTTGATTTCAAAAATTGATTTAAGACTTCATAAATTTCTAGTAAGAAGTAGTTTCAAGATATCATTAAAAATAGAGTGGGTAATCCAAAATAATTTGAGATGTCAGAGAAGTAAGATCATATAGTTACACAATGGTAAAATGGAACCATTCACTCCTCGCGACCAGAACTCACATGAGTTTAACAGAGAATACATGTGTATGTTAATTCAATTCTTGCACTCTTTCGGAAAGTGTCAATAAAATGCTTTTAAGTCCTGAAGACATATTGTTATTTTTACCCTACTTCTACGAAGGTTTGTTCGAAAAGTAAACACAGAACCACATTTAAAGAGCTAGTTTAAATATATTCTGTAACTTGTTTTGAATGTTCTTTGGCTTGTGACAAAGACGACCACACTGCAGAATACAGTTGTTTTTAATAGAATCTATTTCAAACACTGACAATATATGACAAAAACAAAACTGTGCCCCAAAAATATTTACTACACTGACACGTAATTGATCCCTGTTAATGAACACGAGAACTGCCCATCCCAAAAAATGCTAGAAATGGCCACAGTTGACATCGCTGGGCTCGAAAGCAGCAATAGCGTTTTCAATGTCGCTGTAGCTCTTCCAGTGTGTGAGGGTGGATTACTTGAGTATACCCGACCCTTCAATTTGCCTTACAGGTAAAAACCACAGGGGGAGAGATCAGGCAATCCGAACTCCTCATGAACTCGCGACAAGGTTCTTAAGGTGCTGTTGTCCCGTCTTGCTGAAAATATCCACACAGTCGTTCATCTTCTGTTAGTTGATCCATAGATGGATTAAACATATTCTGGACATAACGGTCAGCGATAACAGTTTGGTGAAAGAATCGTGTTATGATACGAAAAAAAAAAAAACTTTACGCACCAAACACCAATCTTTAAATTATTCAACAGTTGTTCAACGCACTGAACATTTTCCAGCATTTTCTGTTAAAGTCAGTTCTCCTGCTCATTAAAATGGGTCAATCTCTTGTCTGTATTACAATTCGTTTCCGGGCCAGTTTTATTTCGCTCACCCTGTACTAATGTGCACGACGTGGTGCGAACATCCAACGAGATAGACAATGAGACTACCTTCCATTAAAAAACAAAGTTGTGGACAAAAGTTTCGGTAGAAATCGCTTCGGGAAATACATTTACCCGTCTTGAGCAGAAAACAATTTAAGTCCAAAATCAAAACAAGTCTGAAAATTCAGGGACACGTACGGCAATCCTTTAAACATCCTTTAAACAAAGAAACAATTTTTTCTAAGTGCTCACAGCTTTTAAGACCAATTGTAAATAATATTTTAATTTATTGCAAAAAAAGAAGTTGAAGCGGAAAAGCACGGGGAGGAATTTATTCTTTGGAAGCGAGTGACCATACTATGAATTTCGATGAAAGAACCCACAGGATAACTGGAGAAAACCACGACCAGGATGGGACCTCAGAGAATAATGTACTCAACCGCTACAAATTGAGTCAAGAAAAAAAAACAGTTTTCTCCTCCATTCTTCCATATGATGTTCCAAACTTTTCAAAAAACATGTTTTCATAATACTATGCACCTAAAATTCTTGTTGTAAATGGGACTTTGACAATTTTCGGGTCAGTTATCAGTCCGTATATATATTTTTAATTTAATGAGGCGTTTTAATTCTGTATTGTAAGATGTTATTTATTTGTATTGTAAGTATTACTTATTTAAAAATTTGCATGTTAAATGATGTTTTTAAGTGAGGAATATGGGAAGGAATTAGAAGAAATTTCAAATAAAAAAGGACAAGAACGTTATGAATGAATGAAGGAATCTTCACTCCCTCTCTCGTTTTTCGTTTTCTAAGGAAGCAATCAGTTAGAAAATTGTAATCATGGCGCTGATGGTCAGTTAAATATATACTACTCAAAACATTTACGTTTTAGGATCACGTGAAGAATGGAAACCACTACTGTAAACGTGTCCTGTAGTGGAACGATATTATCTGCTGCGGTGCGACATGAATATGCCACAATAGTAGTATGCACAATGAACAGGAAGTTTAATATTTTTTACTCCGTTAGTACGGAAGACCATATACAATAGTCGATTTTATTTTTTATGTTATTTTAACATAACGCGGACATTATTTCAAATTAATCTTAAATGACTCTTTGTAGGTCAGAGAAAATAAACTAACACACCAATGTTTCGGCCAGATATTTCGGACTTTATTAGGGATGCACCCATTTTTTGATGACATAAAAGCAAAGAACTGAACAGAGTTTGTAAAATATAAGTGTTTAATAATAATCCCAGATCTCGACGAATTCTTTTATTCTTTTAAATTTAACGATGGTCCGAAAACACTTTTTCTTAGGAAACAGACCTGTACTATTACATTTAATAAATCAATTCTATATTAATTGACTTCGTTATTGACAATATTGAATCCAGATAAAATCATTCATAAATATTTTATTAAAAATTGCATATAGGATACTTGTATATTATGAGAAGAACATTTTCATTTCATGGTGTCAGAAGAACAGAGTGTTCTGGAAGATGTTCCAAAATACATTTAGTCAAATTAAATTCCCACATACAGTGTTGTGGATCTCTAAGAACTCTACTGTTGATGGGAAAATCGATGCACGAGGTTCATTTAAAAACGATAAAAGAGAAGTGAAAAAGGTTGCATTAACATTCGAAGCTGTATCAGAATAGGGAAATACTACGCACGAAATACGAAGTTAATAGATTAATACACAACTAGAAGTCTATGAATTGAAAATTATACTATAAATGGACGGTAAAAAATCATGGAAGAGTAACACCACAAAAATTATTCTATGAGTCATCTATAAAATTATCAGAGACTGAAGAATCATTTATTTTAAACAACATAGTTGAAAAACACACAGTGTACCCCATATCGCCCTTCTAGCGTTAAACGGGGACTTCGCGTTAAACGGGGACTTCACCAAAAACGTCTTGAACTTCAATGTTCCACATACAAACTACAGAAATGATTAAATGAATTGTACAGGATCGTATTCCTTAGGGTTAGAGTTTGACACTGTACCAGGTTCCATTTTGATACGACATCATAGTTTCAAGTCAGAAATAAAAATATCAGAAAGAGTAGTTATAGTTTTATTATATGAATAAACTTTTAAAAATTTCTGCCAATGGCATGTTAAGAAAAATATCTACCAGATTATCACACTCACGCACTTAATGTTAAGTAGTTTCAGGAGACTGAGGGACAATAACACTTACCTGAAACAAAGAAACAAAAACGTTACTCCCCGTGATTATGTTTGAAATTATTGTTAAGTTCTAAACATAATTAAACATAAAAAATATAACATATTTTATTATTAAATTAATTATTTTATTTGAAATTTACTCTAAAATCGAATAATTAACATTATTGATAAGTTAATATCCCGTTAATATTAGTTATTCAGAAAGATAACATTCTTACAACGGGTTTCTTAAATGTTGACTTTTCTTAATTACGTCAGGTTTGTCAAAATCCGGCTTACAGAAAGGAACAATATGTATCTATTACTACTACGATAAAACCTATCCGACTACTACTAAAAAATTGTTAGATCGTTTTGAGCATGGTAGTCCCACATTAAAATTACCCGTATATATTTCTCAAGAAAAGAAAGTGAGAGGATGTCCTTGTAAAATCATAGACAACAGAAGACACGAGTTCAAGACAGAAAAACATCGCAAAGCGTAATGTTTCTTCGAGTATACAATTTAATACTAATAAAAACAGATTTGTATCTCAGTTTATTTAATGAACAATATAAATAAATTATAACTTCAATTTTTTTTGGATAATCAGCTTTTAGCACAATTCGTTTCGACTCGAGATTGGAGTCTTCTATGAAAGTATATCGTGATTGTCCTATACATGTCGTAAGTTATAATTTATTTATTTATCTAGATTAAATAATGAACGTTAATAGTAGAATTAGTTTATTTAAAAACATATAGATACTGTAAATATTTTTTGTTAATCAATTATACGCATAATAAAAAATCCACTTAGTAATAAATAATAAATTCAGGATCTTTGGATGAAATCTGGGTGGAGATGTAAGCGTAGAGACTTCTAATGTCGGCTAATTTTCGTGTTTTAATAAGAAGGGTACAAAAGTAAAAATCTCTTAATAGAGAATTTAAAAAATCGATTCCAAGGGCTTCGCAGCATGATCTCGCTGTGGCACCAATCGATTGAACGCTGCATGTCCTTCATCTCGAGACAAGCGAGAGAGAATTTCATGCCTATCCTACACATCATCCGTTCCGCATGCTGTGTCAACTAAGAGCACGTCTGGCATGAGGAGGAAGGCTGCGGGAGTTGCAGTACGGAATGCGTTCGGAAATGATCTTTTCAGAATTCACGTATCACATCTTTTTGTATCATTAGTTTTATGATGCAAAGAAAGGTGGTACTCCGAAAATCGAACTGATACATTCAAGCACGTATATTTCTTCCGTGCATCTATACAGATGAAATGTGATACCTTTCGGTGAGGTGAAAATGTTGCTGAGTCGGGAATCCAACCCGTGACTCCTTATCTCCTGTATGAGGATGCCTATTCCGGGGTTAGTCCTGGGTGGAAATAGAGTTCAGTTGTGGTGCAGCGGTTGACATCCCTGCGATCGACGTCCCGGATTCGAATCCCCGCTCGTCGCCATTTTCACGTGTCCGACAGCAATCACACAGATATATTAATCTCCTCCACGATGAATACATCATAAATGATTTGTAAATGGTACACCACGGAGACGAAAATCATCTCAACCATTTGAGACTAAAGTGTTTTAATTACGCGAAACTAGTGTTGTAATGAAATATTAAAAGTTTGCTGACTATAAAATATCATTATTATTTATAATATTATTTACATTTTCTTCTCGTATGAAAATAGTTATTGTGGTGCCGATAGATTGTATTTTGTATTACATATATTCTGCAACCTTCTGTAGAGTCTTTGGTGATCGAAGGAAATTTCGGAACCAATTCTATCTTAATAAGAATAAAATAAAATGTTATATTATCGCAAGAGTGGATTTGGGTTGTTGGAGGAGGGTGGATTCGCGTGAATGTCACCATTTGACTGAGAGACGCTGAGTTCGAACGCGTGTTGTTTTATTTCCTGGTAAGTGCTTTCTATTTCTATATCAAATTTTATTATTTGATTATTTATATTTCATAACTTAGTATTGTAGAATCTGGTAATAAGTAAATGTGCTGTAAATTAAGCACGGAGCTGGTTGTGACGCTACGGCCCACAATACAGTATAAGCTGTAATATGATTAACAATGGCGGAACAAAATAGTTAAAGACAAAGGATACATGAACAAATGAGTTGTTATTCAAGGCGATCGAAGACTAATAAGAAAACAGATTATATTCTTCACCAAAATTGGTATTGAAACATTTAATACAACATTTTTCATAAACAACTCCAGTTTGTAAATAAAAATAATTTTATAGAATCTTTTATTCTATTTTCGAGACACATTTATGTAAATTTCGAAATAGGAATAATGTATTTCGTGTGTTGTGGTATGGTGCAAAGGAAGAAATTTGAAAAATCCCAATTTTTGCATATTTAAAATTCAAGTAGGATTATGAGTCTTTATTTTCTTAGATAAACAATGTCCCAAGCAACATAAGATCGAAATAAAAACATTATATCCAGACAAAATGATGGCCTTAAGTAGATTATAACATCCTCAGGTACCTTATAGTTATGCTATATTATCAGCCTACATTATTCTACAACCATTATATTTCAAGCGGTAAAGTGTAGCCTCCATCTGTATAATCACAAGTGATGGCAATGTTCTCCGTCTGAACAGTGAAGACATGATGTAGAAATATGTTGTTGGTTACAGTTTGAGAGCATTCACAACAGACTTTCAAAACAAAATCGTGTGTTAGTAAAATAGCCCTTGCACGGTCTAGCTGTTCAAACTTCGTATCTCGGTCGTGTGAAACTTCTTTGTTTGTGAAATGAACTTAAGAAAATATGGGAATCTTGACCAACATCACGCTTTACATCAAGTGTTAGAGCTGAAATGAGTTAGTAAGTGGACAAGAAAATTACGCTATCGAGATTATGCTTGAGACAGTAAGTATAATTATATCTCCAGAGGGAAAATGTTCCATGCGAAGACGCTCATACACAAAGAACGAATTTCTCTTTTAAGGATAATATTTTATTTTATTTAAATTCATACATGGTAGTCATTTTATATTAAACTGATTAACACTGACGATAGTGTTAATTTAATGTCAAATGTCACCGTATAGAATTTCATAATCGAAGACCACATATTGGGATATCTATTTGTGAACAATTTCTTGGTTTCAGCAGATCTATCATGAATAATTTTGCTTTATTTGTACGGGTAATTTGACCAAATAATTAGATGGACCAATAGTAATAATAGTTCCTAGCTTCTCCACAAAAATTACGTTATTACGAGGTGGCATTGGGTAAACCACTGAGCTTCGGGGTGGATGGATGGCTGGGGTTGGAATTCTGGACAAGTGATGAGAGATAGCATACCTAGGGATATGAAATGTCTGCATTTTTATGTTAAATTAAACTATGTAATGTTAACATATTGAATCTAATTAAACGGTGCACTGAAGTACTGCATAATATTATGCAATAATATGTTGTAATGCGTGTTATTTATGATCCAGGCTTTCTTAAACTGATTTTAACACAAATATTTGCCTCATTCATTGTTCTATTTTCTTTCTTAGTAGCTCCTCATAGTTCACTTAGAAGTACTACAAGAATCAAAGCGTTTTAAGTCAGTATTCAACAAGGTTTTCAGAAATAGGCATTCTTAGTTTTTCTTTCTTATGCCATCATCTTAAGGCATAATCCAAAATTTTTATTTCATTATTGTGAATGCTAGTTTTTAGTTCAAGCAAAGGCGAATATTTTCACAATTGAGTGAATAAATGATTAAAACTAAGGAAGCTCCAACTCCAAAAAATAAAGATTAATAATAGCAAAATTAACAAAAGTAAGAATGAGTAAGAGGGTATCCTTCCACGTACTAAGTACGCCGTGTATCTTTCCAATGTTGCGCTAATCAGAAAGCAAACTATTTCTGGAGGGCACAGTAGGAATACTTTTAAAAGCATTTCGATCGGAAGTGTAGCAAAATCCTTGACTACTTCGAGTTTTTCATTATTATGCATTGCATATGCTTTGAATTTTGTGTGATTTTTTTACAGGATATGTAAAATAAAATATATTATACCTTCCTGGATACACACAAAACACTTTGCATTTATGCTTGAGTATAAATGTCTTATTCTTTCTCAAATCTCAAGTACCAAACTAGCTCCCACCTCCAATCCTTCGGAAGATTTACGTGTATTTCCATGCATAGGTCCCGCAGTGGGGCAGTGCGTTCCCCTGGGACATTCTTCGATGTCGAATTGCAATTTTAATTGGTGTGGAACGTTAATTTAACTCTTTTCCCATCGCCATGGATTTGTTGGACAATCCTGGTGGTTCTTTTTTGTTTAATGGAGTATTAGTAGTTTAACGTGCGTAAACAAATACACTTTATCTTTTGTAGTAAAGACGCAGAAACGGTAGATCATATTCTTTGGCATGGCGAGTTTAACGCTAAAGAACGACAGGTATATATTTATTATTTGACACGACCAGAAATAACAGAAATTAAATCCAATGAGGACATAATTTCGACAAAAGAAAGGTTTGAAAAATTCAGAGAATACGCTGAACTAATAAGTGCATTGAGCGCTGTGGTGAAGGATGTCACATAAGAAATTATTTAGTATGGGATTATTTAATGTGGGAAGTATTATTTTAACACGGACTAGTGAACAGCACATCCACCTCCCCGAGGTGGGGATGGGCACCCGCTCCGTTAGGAACGGAAACAAGGAGGCGTGGATCCATCGTGGAAGCAAAAAGCAAGAAGATGAAAGCCCATATATTGACTAAGAAGTGTGAATGATAAGATACTTTATGGGATTGATGTTTGTTCTGTTTTCTGTTACCTCATGAATGAGTTTGTAAATAATAAAAGCAATTTAATTGTTTAATAAAAAAATAGCTCCAGATCTAGTCAAAATGGTGTTCATTCATGTTGGTGGTTCGGTAGTGTTGGTGAGTAAAAGATGAGTATTCGTATCCTCAATCACTTCATTTCACTGGTTTAACGAAAATAACTTAACCGAAGATAACTTAACTTCGTTTGAACTCGTATCGCGAAAAAACTAACGGACGGACAGAAACGAAACTTTCACAGTCGTATAACTTAGGGTTAGAAATAGACCTAAGCCAAGTTTGATTTTCATAAAACTCCAGAAATTGGAGTTAGGAACTGAATAAAAAATAGCTATTGTTTTATTATAAGTTTAGATATCATTGCCAGAAAATAGGGTTACTATCAACAAAATCTCAAATCTAGGATGAGGAAATAGAAAACTCCAGATTTTGAAACTAAAAACCGGATATTATTATGTAAAATGGTTTCTATCTTTCTCAATAATAAAATAATTTACACTAGTTATTAAGTATTACTCATTGAATAATAAATAAAGAGGTTCATCCATACTAAGAAACATTGGCATTTAAACAAATCAATTTACAACAAATTGACCAAATACTTGTCTGTACTAAAAAGAAGAATAACTTAGAAGTAGAATGCAAAAACAAAAATTCTAATTTTATTTTTCACATAAATAAATTAAGAACTAAAGTGTTAACACTCTGTAGAACTTAAGATAACTCTAGGTACAAAAATGATCTTACAATTAATGGAGTAATTCTAGCGTACGAAATAATATGTATCGCTTTCGCAATGTCGAACGATGGTGAAGGTTAGTCTCGTCAAATTTAAAATCCCGGACGGTGTAGAAAACCCCGCCCGGACGCTTTTCGGACGGCATTCGAACTAGGACATAACCAGGGAAAAACCCGGACGAGTGGCAACCTAGAGTACCTACAAGGAGAGTAACGCTGATCGCCATTTTGTGCCTAAAACCGCGTTCACACTGCGGCGCAACACTGTAATGCAACCGCACCGAACGAGCGAATGCGAACCATGTCGGCGCGGCTTAGCGATGCCCGGGAATTCAAAATTCTAATGAGTAATTGTCATGGAAGCACAATATAAAATATATTTCAATGACAGTCAGCTTATTTATGCAGTTGCGATTTAATTATGCCATTTAGAAAAATAAATATGATAATAATAATAATAATTGTGGACGAGAGTTAATAAATAATCATTGTATGATTTATATGGAAATCAATTCACATTATGAATTAAACACTAATTAATAATCCAGAAAATTACATCAGCAATAATAATTAACTTGTTGATTGATGTATAAACGTATTAAATTTAATTTTTGTATTTGAATCATTCGTAAAGAAAAGTACCACTACAATGCGAAATGTTACGAAGATTTCTCGTAAGGGGTAGTTGAAAAACTGGGTTGGAAAATATTATCCATATATTATCTTGTGTTGATGAACCAGGAGCGTCATATTTAGAAAAAAATATTCCCATTTATCACGTTTGACACTTAGGGAACTGAACTAAGGATATTTTAAACTTACAACTTATCAATTTTTATTTGGTACTACTAATTTTTAAAGGAACCTGAAAAAAATTATTAGGTATCATAAAAAAGGATAAACAGTCTTTACGTTAAAATACAATAAGAGTACTGGGTTCAATACAATACAGTTTTATCTAAATAATAATATATTCATATTTAGAAGTATTTAAGTTGGATTCTTTTTCACGGAGGTTATGATATTAGAGACATATTCTATACTGTTGCTATGCACACGTAAATTCTTAACACGTTGTGAAGCAATACGCGAGGAGTAAGGGTCTGTAATCTAGATGACGTTGCCTCAGGAGCCTGAACTTTTGAAGTAGTTCGGGACGAAAGGCACAAAATGGCGGCACCAATGAGAAGTGTCAACCGGTCAGCAGGCTCGTCGGTGTTTCTCTACTTATAGGACTCTAGTGGCAACAGCACACTCTTTCTCATGCCGCAATAAAAGCAAGAGGGATAGCACACGGTTCATTGCCTTAAAATACTACGCGGCTGCGGACAAACGAAGAGTGAGCTGGCGATTTAACTAGCAAAGATTTTTTAGAGTGAATATTAGAAAAAGCACAGCCAACTGCAACAAGGCTAAGTTAAAGGAGAACAGGTCATCAGCCTCACCGAAACATTGTGTTCTAAAATATTATAAAGTACTCTTTTGATTTTACGCGGAACACAACACCAACATTCGTACCCTTTCCATAGACTAAAAAAACAACAACTCAAAATTCTTTACCGAATAGTTAGCCTTTCATACAAACTACGTGGGAACGACGAAACACTATTCCGTCAATCTTCAATTTTAGCGCCTTCGAAGGAGAGAAAGGAAATTTACAGTCGGTCATATTAACCATAGCTCGAGCATTGAATTGTCTTCCTATGTATTTCAATGTTATTTTACATTCCGGATCTTCTCTTCGAACAATGAACTTGTTCTTTTCCCTTCTCACTATTTCTGGAAAGCAAGATTACTTGGGTTCGATCAGACAAAAATTATATCACTCTCGGGAACTCGCTCATCTGATAATTCTCTCTTCTGACCACGGTCTCAGATATATTTAGTGATACTCTTACAATTTTCTGGCTGTTTGTCCAGTCATTTCGTGTCCAAAAGTGGGTCATCCAGGAAAAAATTACGGAAGTAAGGTTTCTCATTTGTTTTTACGTATTTTGGTGTGCAATACGAATGCTTGGAGGAACCTTAAATAATTCAAGAAAATCACATACTGATTTATATGTTCATAAAATACATTTTTTTATTTCTTGGGAGAAACTACATTTTACACGATTTGGATTGGCGCATAGAAAAGAAATAAAACCACAAAACATTTATTTCTATGTGCAATCAAATTTTTGTACAAAAGAAAATAATAATATGAAATATTCTTTTATATCTGTCTCCGATAATCACTCACTAGCAGATTCATAAATTATTATATTATTATTATTTTTATATTTCCTTATTCTTGAGTTATTGAGGAAACAATTTCGTCACAAATTCACTCAATATATGATGTTATCGGAATGGCTTTGAAAATATACTCCGTGAGACTAAATTTTTTAAGTCTTACTTCAAGTCGATTACCATTCATATTTTTAAAATATGTTGTCAACAGAAGGGTAGACAATGAGAAAGAAATGCAAAAGCTCACTCGTACATCGGAACATATGTATCGAATCAGAATATGCACATTAAATGTACGTTATTCAGACAAAAATACATTGCGAATTTAACAGAAAATCAATGATTTACGACAAAAACTTATGTACAGTCTTGAAACCTTACAAGTTGAAATAAGCTTTTACTCAGTAATTTTTTTCCTTAAACGTTATACCTCTTCACTTTGTGTATCTGCAAAGTTGACATTCCGATTTCGTATTACGAAATATATAAAGAATAAATCAGAAACGTAACTCTCCAACTTTTTCCTGGTTAAACCACCAAATGACTGGACTTTGTCTCCATTTCATAATGCGTCGTGAGTCGTGATACGAGTCCATTAGTCTCAACATCTGACTCATCGTGACGTCTGAGATTTTCTTCCAAATATTGGGAATAACAGAAATATTTTTGAACCATTCAGATAATTTCAAATGTTGAAATATTGCGGGTAGATTATTTTGAACGCAAATAATAGTTAATAGAATGAGAAATGTATCATAATAAGTACGCAAATTTGGCATCAGACACAAAATATTTGAATGGTGTCTCCATTCTCTTTCATTATAAAATGGATGTCATTGAATCAATAAAATTTGATTTATTTTAAATTTACATCAGTATGAGTACAAGAATTAATAACACAGTATACAATACTGAACTAAATCTGTAGTTTTTGAGACATCAGTGAAAGATTTTCTTTTAATTTTTCTCGATTTTTACGAGTTTCATGTCAAAGTGACAAAAAAATTCTTACATTTCAAAACAAATTTAAGTCTAAGATCAGAGCACAAAATTCATAAAAGTCGAGGTGTCAAGTCAACTAACCCTAAAAAAAATCTTTCCCCCAAAAAGTCAATTTGGTGATTAAAGGTAAAAATGTTTTACGATGAGTCCTGAGTCTTCTTGCAAAACGAGGAAGGCAGGAGGCGAAGCAGAGCACGGCGCCACTCAACTGTAAAACGAGCAAGTCTTCGTCGTCGTCGCATTGTGCAAACGCCATGTGGGCTGACCACTCCGAGAAACATTGCAAGTACAAATCCACGCGGATTTGAATCACTTTCCACGGATGGGGCAATGCAGAACACTCTGCGGGTACGTGAATCATGTCTTGATGACTGAACTTAGCTCGGATGGCACTGACGAGTTAAAACAAAACGGACACGTGGTCATATCCGTTGCAAAAAAAAATGTATTCTGAAGTGGGCCAGGACTACTCAACGAAAATGTTGATGTTTGAAGTTATTCGTCCTCGTAATAAAAAAACAATAAATTAATAATGTTTTATTAAGTACTTTCAATACAAAATTTCGGGAGAACCCGGAGCCCCGCGAGCTACGAGCCTGCACACGATGTTGTTTTTCGTGAGTTATAGGGAAGTTCCGGTCATCTTCCATCTAACCATTGGACTTGGATAAGGGAATTGGGAAGGAGAGATGTTGGGTTGACAGGGAACTTATTGTACCAAAACGGCATTTGTCTGATGTAGGTCGGGGAAATCCCAGCTGGAAACCTCACCAAGTACGGCCGAGCAGGGTTTGAACCCATGCTCTACCGCTCAGCGATATAGTGGAAGGTTAGACGCAACCGCTAGACCTCCGCTGTCGATGGTTCTCGATTAATCGTCAAAATGTTGAAACAGTAGCAATGTATTACCAGATACATCATCATGAAAATGAATTTTTTTTAAATAATTTTTTTACTCTAAGATTCGAACAAAGATCTTATGAGCACCATTATTTTCAGAAATGAAAATAATTTATTTTCATGGAGTAAGTGCGTGAATATTTTGCTAATATTAATTAAATTAAAAAGGAAAAGACCGTTATGTGACATGAGACCATATTAAGTCGCTTTTTCATTCTTAAATAGCTCTACTCTGTCTGCTTAAAAGTCACGAAATTATAATTGTCAATGTGCATTAAAAGATTGAAACTACCAAAGGTTTGCTCTATTCATTAGTATTTTGGTACCGTCGAAAATTGCTATTTTGTGACTTGCGTAGATTTTGCAATATTACTGATGAATTTATACTCGGTAACCATTTTACTTTACCGAACTAAAACATTGGAATAAATCAATTGTAAATGGCCGCTTAAACCTGAAGACCCTCGTGCAAATACTTTAAAAACAATAGGTTTTTATGAAAAAATTATCACTGCCTGAGTGATTAATTTGCACACGCAGTTAAAGAACGAAATATATTAGAAAAGTTAAAATGTACCATATGGCTAGTATACTTCTTGTTTCACGTTTAACGGATTTCTGACATACGTAAAAGTTTGTCCGCTTAGAATTACTATCTGGTCACTTTGGACCCTGGGTGATATTTTACGGAATAAAACTGAGTTTAAGGTATACCTCATGTCAATACGCGCTTAAAAATAATTTTCCATAGAATTGCCTCTCAGAAAAAAAAATTGTCAAAATATTCCTATAAAGAACATGCAATATTATCTGTCAAGACGATCTACCTATTCGGTGTCATAGTAAAACTGAAAGATATTGATGCAAATCGTTCAGTATTAAAATAAAAAAATAATTGACAGTTGCATCCCGCGACAGAAAAAAACCATGTCAATATTTTAAAGAATCAGTATTAAAACTATTTCAAACTTCAGAGTTGAAAAGTAAAATATATTATGTTTTAAAATTCTACTCAAGTAAAAAGAGGAGGCTGCTATAAGATAGTGTTTATGAAAATAATCTAAACATTTTAGACGTAACTAGAACAATTAGTGAAAATAAATATTGTTTCGACATTAGCTCGATTAATTATTTATTATTATTAAGTATGGTCGCAAGTTCTCGCAGTTCAACATCATACCGAAACACGAAACAGATTCCTGCCTTTTTTTTCTGCGAGGTAAGAACAGAAGCGAAACACGAGTGATTCGTGAAATTCGCGCTTTCAGTCACTGAGCATTTGGCTGCTCTCGTAATTACAGTCGGAGAAGAAAAAAGTGACGTCTCGTGTCCGCAACCGCCACTTCCGCGCGAGGCGTCCGCACTCAAGTCCATTGTCACACGGTTTTCATTCTTTCTCGCGCTCAGACAGAGGAAGAAGACGCAAGTGAAAGATTTCGCTTCGGCGAGGTGAGGCGAGGCGAGGCGAGGCGAGGCGAGGCGAGGCGAGGCGAGAGGTGGAGGTAGTGACATAGTTCCTGGATGGGTCACGGCTCCGTCATCGGGCGGTCGCATGAAGACGAAATGTCAGACTAATTGTAGGCGACACAAGCGAGTACAAATTGATGTGAAAGTTTCCAATGAAGTATCTCATCAATGAAGATGTCGAATGAGTTTTGAAAGAAAAGACACAATTGCTTAATTTTCCTGGGTACTCCCGAGTTCCGTTGTCTGCTTCCGCAATGATAATGAGCCGGGTGAGGATTTTTAGGTGCGAATTTCATATGGAAAAAAAGAAGGGAATACGTGCTGAAATAAGGTAAAAAGGGATAAAAACGCTGCTTTGCTCTACGGATTAAAGAAATAATATTTTTCCTATTTTAAAGTATTGAGTTACAAAACGAGTACATCAAATCATGAATCATCAGAAAAAATAGGAGACTGTTGTACATTAAGACATTATACAGCTATACATTTTTTAAAATGTCTGTTTCTTTTAGGAGATAGAACGTTTTTATAGGCGCAAAAGTTTGTTTTGATATCACAGAAACCAGTGTTTTCAGCTCCACGTTTACTGGAATTAAATACCTGTAGACTTACTATTCGATGGTCACTGTAAGCTGGAAGGTTACTTTAATTATATTCATTATTAACTTCATTGGTAATTATATTGGATATATTGGCTCAAAACTGTACACAAAATGAAATGAAACTTCGCTCTTTATAGCTGTTATAAAAGTTTGAAATGCGTTAAGATTACTGAAAGCTTTAGAGAAAGGGGAAAACGAGGATTATGAGCACAAATGGGGAAAAGGGGATAAAAGCCCCCAAAAATGGAAAATGTGCTTTAAAATGACCCCTTTCTCATATAAAGACAAAATTTCACACTGTGGTATTTTTCCAAACTGCATTAATTAAATCAATAGAAAAGGTGGGTACTTTAAATCACAACCAAGTTCATAAGAAAAATCAAATTATGTTTCAGTTGAGAATTTGTCATGAACGAGTATGACAATTTTTGCAATTCAAAGTAATATCTCCCCCTTTCCAAAAATATCTGCTACTTCATTATTTTAATTTATTTCTTACACTGAACTTGAATTAAATTTTACAGTAAGAATAGTGTGAAAAAATGTTTGATTTAGATTTATGGGGAAAATGATTTTACGAAATGAATATACGAGAAACATTCATATGAAGGAAATAACTTTTCTTTTTTACCGGAAGATTACACGTTTGTTCTTCAACGCAGTTAGTTTCATTGTAAGTTTAATGGGACGGTGTCTATTAGAGTATGATTATACTTCAGAGATTTATGAAATATTGTACCATATTGTTATTATGGGCGTTTATTGTGTAGAGAAATAAAACGCAAAGTGCAACGAACATTTCAATTTAAAATAGAAACCATTAATTTAGTAGGATTGTGAGTCACTCTTGAAGGAGACATTTTATTTCATTTATTTGAATTTCCCCCATGCCCCAGATCTTAGCATAGTCAATATCTGACTTCTTATTATCCCTCATTTTACTTAAATTAGAGCACATTTTTCTATTACTCTATATATTTCTTATTTTTTTCTCTCCAGAAATGTGAGTCTCTCTTTTTCATCTTCTTATTTCTTCCTTCTAATTTTGTTGATTGCCTCCATTCAAAATATCTGTAATTTGTGCAGTACATTATCTAAAAATTTCAAACCTTTGTTTTGTTTTAGTTCAGTTTTATAATTACAGCCATATATACCAAATCATTTTCATAAATTCTCCTCGTTCTTTGCCATAGAGGTCACAGTCATAAATCAGATACCTTTATATGAGACTACTACGTTACGTTAATCGTGAAGAAGATGAAGATTCTTGGAATGAATTTCCCCGGTCTTCATAATTCTACGAAAACATCGCAGCAATTCAATTTTCTTTGAATATACGACTGACTACTGCTCGAACGAGTACATCAGCTATTCTCACATTATTCCCAACCCAATAGAGGGTCCTCAGAAGGGGTTCGTAGGACGGAGGTACCCCGACGTGATGAAGGACCACAAAAATGTTACTCTACAAGGTAGAATTATATTAAATACGTTTTGGATATCATTAAGGAGAACATTCTGAGCTTTCCTATAAAGCAATGAAATCCCTCAAGGTATTCGTCATTTCACAACTGAGTAAGCGGAATTTTTGTCTCCGATTCAGAAACAGTACGGTCTGATTTACGACGTTAGATAATTGCACTCAAATATTGATATCAAATATGGAAATACCTTCAAACGGATAATTTTATTTCATTAACTCTACCTAATGAGAAGGATTGTTTTATAGCTAACATTTTCCATTAACGTACACAACTGGAAAAACATCAAAATTACAGCTATATCTATTTGTGAAATATTTTTATTATATATTTTGAGTGCGATGCTGATTTTTTAAAGAAAATTACATGATCAAAAATAGATTTAAACATAATGGTTTATTTTCCGACGCAATTATGAAACGAGTGCTACGCCTCAAACACACAAAGTTTATGTCCCTGCCATGCCGTGTCATCGTAGCGAAACTTCTGGAGCCGTAAAGGCGCGATCCAGCTTATCTCGAGGGTCACAGAAGGTACACAAACATTAATTCTCCCGTCTCCGCATCCACAGATTACAGAAGGTACAGATAGTTCACTCCCATAAGCCCAATGGCTACCCCTGCGCGCCACGGGGAAGGACCAGAACTACGAAACAGCAATTCTAAATGCGAACTAAATCACACAAATCAACACCAAGCAGAGCTCGAGTAGCTTCAATTAGTCGCAGTCGTCACATGAAGACCATGTGCTTGCCGCCAACGTCATTACTCACTACGCGAACAACCAGTTGAAAAGGTGGTGGGGGCTGGTTAGTTCGACTCCTTGCTAGTGGAGCGCTGCTACGAGTGATCCATCTGTACCTAAAATAATCTATGCTCCGCATCAGTCACGGTGAACCTGTCTCTTCGCTACAGCTGATTCTGTTTCTCGCTGACTGCGTAGAAATACAGCTGGGGTACGGCGAAGGCTGATTCCCTCGGATGGCTTCCATAAAACAAACGACGAACCTTGAAGAGCGAGCATTTCTGTCGCGCTAGCACAACATACGTCGCTGGTGCGTAAGCAAACATTGGGCAAGCCAAGTTGAGCGATGTTCAACAAAAAGGAGGAGGCGGAGAAGAAAAATATTACTCAATATTCGCGAACGCCGCAGTGCGTCTTGGCCTTGGAAGGATATTTTGTGTAGAAGCGTGAGCCGATGCTGACAAAACAAGCGTGCTTGCAACGTGCTCAGTCGGTTTTTCTGCTGTTCCCTGATGAAAGAAGTCAAGGAGAGGTGAGAGGAGAACGAAGGGAGAGGGATCGAAAGAGAAAGTGAAGGTGGAGACGATTACCATGACCAATGATACTCAAACCCAGGTCATGTTTCGGTGACAATGGAATAAAGGACACACGCGAAACAAACAAAGATCAAACTTCTACATTCACTTGTTACAATCTGTAAAACAATAGAAAGCTATTTGCCTCGCCAGGGGCGGATCCAGGATTTGATTTTGGGAGGGGTCCATAAAGAAATTTTTTCCAATCATTCATGAATTGTACAATGTTGTTATTACACATTTTACCAATAAATCATTTACATCATTAATTTATTGTACTATTACATTGCCATTATTTTAATAACAAATTATTAATTTTCTATTATTCATTGTATTTATTTTCGATTACCTTTCTATTGTAAATTTTATTGAGGTAATATTATATTAGGTAAGTGGCTCGAAATATCGGTGGAGTATGAGTATTCTACAAACTGCGAAATATCACAGTCCTATGCCCACGTTCGAATGGAAATATATTAAAGTAAAGTCATATGTTTGTCCTATGAAGAAGTCGCTTTTACAGATTTTACTAATTGTTGTTTTCAATGTGTGTACTGATTTTCTTCCGACGTAAAATTTCCTTTCCAAATACTCAAGGCTGATTTTCTGGTCACCAACTCTTTACGTGCTATTCTATATGCTGTCAAAATTTCAAGTCTCTATGTGTAGTGGGCCAACTTGAAAATTGCCAAAACCGAACGAAAGAGTATAGAAAATACCTAAAAATGTCTTATTTTGCAATTTTCAAGTTAGCCCAACGCACGTTGAGACTTAAAACTTTGGCAGGATATAGAATGGCACGTAAAGATTTGGTGACCAGAAAAACAGCCCTGCACCTAAGTAATTTCGGCAAAAATATCCATTGTTTGACCTTTTTTGACATTATTTGGTATATTTTGAGACTTTTATCGCGACCGTATACTATAAAAACCGCTATAAAATATTTTTGGTTAGATACGAGTGTTTTATCATCTAAGCGACTTGTATGATCAGTTTTTGTTTAAATTCACGAAAAACATAACAAAATTCGAAAATCACAATTTTTAAGTATAGGCAACAATACCAAACGCAAGTAAAGTTAAAACGTGTTTAATAATGATATTTTATCAGTAAATATATATACACGAATGGGACAACGTCATTTGCCTGTGGGGTACATTTGAGTCTTATCTTGGGCTATCCTTTGTAAATGCGATAAGAGCCTTATAGATTAAAGGTTCTAGAACGATGTTAACAAATACATCAATAGTGTTCTTTGTAATAAACTTGAAAAAGTTCAGGAATAAATAAATGGAGTATAATATCGCTCTTTTATTACAATTATATAAGATTGGATACTGAAACTATTATATATGAAAACATTAGGTCATAACTAAATAAATACTGGAATCAATAGCGTAAATGGACAAAAAGAAAAGTTTCTTCCTGAAACTTGCGCTATAAAGCAATATTTTCTGTGCTTACGTTCGCCTAATTAGACAGTAATATTAAATTTTCAATTACGCTTTACTAATTGTTTATTCAACGTATCTAATTCATTGTTTCATAACATTTCGATTAATATACAATGAAGCATTTTTGTTCGAAAGTTTCAAATAGCCTCGAGGGGAAAAAGAATACTGTACCATTTCGTGATTTTATGATAGTGATTTTCTTTTATTTGACGTAATTAATTGATTCGTAGTTTGTTAATTAATTTGTTATTTTACGTTTAACGCCCACGTAAACTAAGTAACTACTCATTCACTTTTCATTAGAATACACTGACGTTAATCGTGATTTTTCATTATGTTAACCACTGGCAAAGAAAGGATATAATTGCAGCATGCTATATATTTAGCTTGACAATGGATTGGAACGGGAGTATATGTCGAAAGATATGTTTGTGTTTAATGTTCGATGGGAATGAATTCAAAGAAGTGTGTCACTCTAAATAGAAATGTTCATTTCTTTCGGAAATACTTGCCCACCGAAAGAACATGTGTTACTCTTTTCAATGATAAATATCTAAGTCATTCGATATTACATAAAACAAGTGAGATTACCAACTTCAGGGTTGTAAGAGCACGAAATTCAGAAAGTCGACACAATAATTAGTTTTTGTGATTTTAGCGTAAAGGTTAAGTTTTACTATTAAATATAATTAATAGATATGTTTGTAAATGTGAAAATGTAAAAATGATAAGACGCTGAGAGTTTTCACATAATGAAATCAACAATAGTTGACTCGTAAAATTTATTTTAAAGCACTTTCTTAAGGAAGGTACGTGCGTTATGAGTCAGCTTGGCATACTATGCCTCCATTGAAATTGCGCTCGTATACTTTGCCCATAAATCATTGATATAAAACTCATTGAATGGTCTCCGGCCAGAAGCGAATACGAAGCTTATTGAATTGCGTAATACATTTTCAGATTTGTTTCCTGTATATAATTTTGGTATGGCTACAGTGACATTTATTGCGAACACTACGAAGCATTTGCTTCATCTCGCATCCTTGAAGTTATGGATCAATTGCTTCATTACCAAGACTCGATTGTGAATATCAGCGTAGCTATTGCAATAAGAAATGTTTATTATCCAATTTTTTCAGGTATTACCAAGACACCCAAATGAGCATCCCATGATTCACAGCATATACAAGAATATGATGTAATCGGGAGAAAGAGACATAAGAAAATTGTGTTTGGTACCGGGGACAGTTCTACAACAATAGCAAATATCAATGTTAAGTAAGCAAAATGAAATTATATTGATGTTGATCTTGACCAATATATTAAATAACAGAAAGATATCTTCGAGGATTGGTCAACAATCTATCATTTACACAAATTTTACACATTTTTGTGTTTGACCTACACCAGGAAGGTTGTAGAGATGTAGTGTGTTCAGAGGTTATGGCTGAAGGTTATTGATGATGGTGTAGTTCCATATCACACAGCTCTGATGAAATGTTCTCTGATGATATTCCAGAAATGACATGTTCTGGTGAGCTTTCCCCATCATCAGTATTTTACAAGAAGCTCCCCAAAACATGTGAGTTTTGTATTAAATAGATTAATTAATATAACGAAAGATAATTTCAGTTTGTTTCCTAAACATGGATTACAATTTCCACGATATATCCACGAATAATAGCAAATTTCTTTTTCGGTTCAACGATAAACATCGATTTATGTGTATGTATGGACGATTTATAGAATTATATTGTTGATTACTTAAAATTACTAAATTACTTTCATTATCGTTCTTTAACTAATTACATTCACAAGCGTCAATGACGAGTGAGTGAGTGAGTCAGTGAGTCAGTCAGTCAGTCAGTCAGTCAGTCAGTGAATGAGTCAGTGAATGAGTCAGTGAATGAGTCAGTGAATGAGTCAGTGAATGAGTCAGTGAGTGAGTGAGTCGGTGAGTGAGTGAGTCGGTGAGTGAGTGAGTCAGTGAGC
>NNCF01128401.1:220982-287098 GCA_002313205.1 Laupala kohalensis
AGTGAGTGAGTCAGTCAGTGAGTGAGCCAGTCAGTGAGTGAGCCAGTCAGTGAGTGAGCCAGTCAGTGAGTGAGCCAGTCAGTAAGTGAGCCAGTGAGTCAGTCAGTCAGTGAGTGAGTGAATGAGTCAGTCAGTAAGTAAGTAAGTAGCTTTTGGCGCGTAGGTTAAGGTTTTTTTCGTGTTCCTTCGTTTTACGATGTGCCGAGAAGTTTTTTTTATCAATGATATCGACGTAGAAACGACTAGTTTTTACAATGTTTACATTTCTGAGAATACAAAAAATAAAAATCATAATTTTAATACCGTTACAATGTCAAGTTGGGTAATTTAAGACACATTCGTGAAAGTCTCGTGAAAAGATGATTAGGAGGAAGTCGCGTACATTTGAAATTGATATTTGGTTTAACTCACGAAATTTTTGGTCTAAGAATTTAAATTTTTCAATAAACGTCGTCATGGAATTCAATATAATCTATGATACAACATATTTGGAGGTATAAATTTAAGTATTGATAAATGATGCGAGGACATTGTATAGCACACATATCATTCGATTCACCATGCTTTGAGATACTAGAAAATTTTGGAATAATGAATTCGGTACAGGTTTGGGTCCAGAAAAATAATGTTTTATTNAATTTTGGAATAATGAATTCGGTACAGGTTTGGGTCCAGAAAAATAATGTTTTATTCAGTCGGTTTTCGTTTCTGTATTGACAAAGATCACACTATCTAGATAAACTGTTGACGTGTCTCTTCACTCCCAAGAAGTCATTATTTCTCTCAAACCACAGGACAAGGTAAATAGCTACAAACAACGGGATGTTAGAAGCAGAGTATACTGGGTCAAAATTAAGAAGCAGGGATAGCAAATAATGCTCTTGGGCTCGACGAGATCCAGTGGGTTGCCGATTCGCAAACAACCTTTTATACATCCCCATTCCCCAAAGATTTTTTTATACGACTGGAGTATTTTTTACATAAAATCAAATGTTTTATGTAATGCTATTACCAAATATTGGGATACAGAAATTACCAGTGATTTCATGCGCAAGTACTACTGTTTTAAATAGTCTGATTTAGAAAACTTTAAAATTTAGTTTTTTCAGCGTCATCTGCTGTACGTAAACGTAAAAAGTCAAAATAAATAATAATAATATCCAGGGTATTCTTAAAAACTTTGCCACAGGAGGAATTTTGGAAGTAAAAAAACTCCTCGTAGACAGCAAATTTTACGCCAAGGATTCGCTGATTGCAAATATCTTCTTTCTTTTTCTTTTTAAAATAATTAATAAATGTTCTGCTTTATTTGACACAGAAGCTTCTAAAATATCATGTTTCTCATCCGTTATATACACTTTGATATGTTATTGAAAGAGAAGTTGAGTTACTCTACATAATATTTTAAAAGTATTTTTAGAAAGGTTGCCGGACATTCTGAAATGATATTTAACTTTTTCAGTGTCTTGTTTGCTGTTTAAGTCTCCGTCTGCCATAACCATCTGCGTCATGGACATTCAGATACCACGCTGTTTAGAAACGGGAGTCCAGCGAGTTTACAGTTTATATTACGGATACTTTCTTTGAAGTATACGAGGGTCGTCCATAAAGTAACCTCCGTTTTGAAATAAAAATTCAATTAGTATAGAATAATCTATTTTATTATAAACAACATACAACTACACATTTTCTTTACTTTTTCACATAGTTTCCAAACAAAATCAAGAAATTGTCATACCGTTTCTGAATTTTTGAAATTCCCTCTTATTTTCGTACCAATTTGATTGACCCTACTACTCCTAGCTACAATTATTTACAAAACTACGAGATCAAGCAATTGAAGTATTAAAGAAAGATCATGCGGACCACATTCCCACATGTCATCACAATTCACTGTCCTTGTACGTGATTTTCCAGGTTTGTAAGTAAAACAAAGAAAAACTACTAAACATAGTTTTTTGTTTAATTTTTCATGACAAGTAAAAACAAAGAACATGAGAAATGTTTTTTTTTTAATTTTACGCATTAAATCACAAGAAAAGGGGTACAAAAATTCCTACAAAAAGTCCGAAACGACAATCGTCTGGAGGTGTGTGACACCCCTCAGCTCGATCAAGCTGGAGCTCGAACCCACGCTCTTGACTCAGTAGAGCACGGGGAACGAAAACCACGCCATCGCTGTCTGTTCGTACTTGAAGAACTAACAATGTGTTCTCAACAAAGCTCATGATATTCATAAGAACAATACTCTCGACAAGATAAAAAAATCACATTAATTACTACAGTGGTCGACTGTATGCATGTTTGATAACAATATTTCATACATGTTTTATGTTTTTTATACATGATACCGACATTTGCACTGCATTTTTCGGGGAAGGACTTTGCCGCGCGGGGAAGTTAAACAGAAACACTTTTACATAAAAAATAATTTTACTACCCACCTACCTCGGCTTCACGGCAAGTGTTTATTGTCATTCTTTGCTATTATTTGATGCAGATATACATAAAATTTAAGATAGTTTAAAATACGTATTTATACACTACATCGCGGCGGTGTGAGTTCACCAACACCCTTGCAAAACTCTAAACGTTTATCTAAATATTATGATGTAGTCATTAATTATAGTTGAATTCACACAGCATCGTGTCGCTTGGAAGGGAGGGGGTTGAATTGATTGCAACTTGTACAAGTCTCAAAATTTCACGAGCAGTAGTCTCTCGGTTATAACAATTCTCCCCATAACGATAATCTCTCTATAACGATGAAATACAGGTTGTTTGGTTTTCTACAACTAATGTACTTTTTCCTCTGTACCGATATTGCTCCCTTTTCTGGATGGAAACACCCCGTCACTTGGATATATGTAGAGAGAGGACTGTATTTTTATATAAACATCTTCTCCAAAACAGCCCTCATATCCTTCTGACTCCCCTGGTGATGCACACGCTTCATGAACTAATCTGTTACTATAGAAATGTCACACTTTTCAGACCTTTTCATCCAAAACAAGCCAAACTATCCTTCACGGAGTGTAGAACTCCGCAATTACTAGCCTCGGCTTTAGGAGGAGGAGATGTGGCCAGCACCTCGCTCTGGCTGGTTTGAGCTCAGGAAAGACCCAGTACACATTTTACAGCAGGCTGAATAGGCTTGGGAGAGTGTCTGGATGTTTAGGGATGAAAAATTCCCACACCACTGGGGATCGAATCCCCGTCATCCAGCCAGAAACTCGGTGCCCTAACCACTGAGACACGCTGACTCCAGATTATTTCTTTATGAACCGTTAGTATCCATCAAGTAACAGATTTGTATTCCTGTCCAAGCAAAAAACACGTAAGTCTCTAAACATACGAAGAAGCATTTACGGACATCTATGATAGAAATTTCGTTAGTAAATTTATCCAAAGATTGTCCACTTATTACAATACTAAATATGTAACAGTAGTTAAAGAAATGAAATCATAATCTTAAAAAATGAATGTATCATAATGCAATAAATTTTCATTGGGAGTTCAATAAAGAAAAGAAAACCTTAGATAATATAATTATTCTTTGATATCTCTACCAAAATTCATGAAACTGCCTTTTAATTTTGTTGATAGCGATGCATATAAATAACACTGAAGTTGGTAAGTAATGAGATGGAATACGTTAGGGATAACGGAACAACATAAAAATGTAATTTATTGAATTTTATATTTCTAAAAACATGTTTCCATTTATGGCACATCTTTATTTAAATTTGTAATTCCTGTTTCGAACATGATGTGATTATATTAATGTTCACTGTTTCTGACAAAGTCAAACAATACTTGATTTGAACTTGATAGTTCAGTAACAAGTTCCCCATCAAATTTCTATGCATTCTAGTTGTCTGAAGCGTACACCATTTCGTGGAAATGTTGAAATACATCCGAATAGAGTAGTATACACGATCCAAAAAAGAAAAAGAAATTACTCAAAGCGTTCAATGTCAAAAAATTCTGTCAAGATAAACATAAAAATATCAATTATTATTTTCTATGTTATAGAAACAATAATTCACTGTCATTTAACATATACGACGCATTTGAACATCTATGGAAAATTACCTTCAAGACATAATAAATTCAATATTAAGAACAATATAAGAAACAATAATTCAATATTCAGTGTCAATAAATAAATAAATTTATAGTAAAAAAAGCAGTACAAATGCGTTTGACCACGTGGAGGACAATAAACTAATTTACTCTCCGAAGGCAAGCAAGGGACCATCCTATCAATTCCGATCACGGGCTCTAAGGCAGAGGCAGATTGAAAAATTTCAGCAAACTCCTAGATAAGATAAAAAATATAATATAATAGAATATCAAAACATTTGTAATTTAACACAATTTTTTTCACAAGTACGTATTATTATCTAACTATAGATTTGGAAAATAGTGTTTATAAATCGTAAGTACCAAAATAACACTAAATAGACACTAAACACTAACTGAACATAAACATTAAATGTTTCCTTAGACGAGAGCCTACAGAACCTGTATAATAAATCCACCTCTACCCTACGGAAAACCGGAGAAAAACCCGGGCGAGGATGACCAGGAAGATCTATTGTTTTCTTAAAAGTCTCAGTAATTTACTTAGTTATAGTATTCAACTGCATAAACGTTTAGTTTTATTTCTAATCAAATTTTAACTTTGTAGGTATTTTACAGAAACTTAACTCATAATATAAATAATTTCATCGAATAATCATCAACTACAATAATATTTTCCTGCCTCTGTAAAACTTAAAAACATATTTTCCGATTTATTTTTGTGTGACTACAAAATTTAATGACATTTTCAGTTATTTACTCTTTGGAGTAGGAGCTGCTTACTCTTTACGCAAGGACTTGGGACGTGGGTTGGTGACTATGGAGGACGGAGCTCTGTGGACGTGAGTAAGTCGGGTGGCGAGAGAACGTGCACAGCTTCCGTATTACTTCATTTCAACTTCACACCTTCTTCTATTCGCGCTCAAGTACATCGGCACCGCTAGACAAAGACATACAAGTCGTTCGCACATGCACTACCTCCCAAATTCTGAACAAGGTAACGGATACAACTGGGGCACTGTTCTGACTTCGGTTTATTGGGGTTCGAAAACAATCTAAAGCAAGTCTGAACGAAAAATTAAACGAACAAAAAATATCTGCACGAATGATTGTTAAGAAATACGGAACACTTAATAAGCAGAGAAGAATTTTCTTAAGAATCACACAAGTAAAAAACATTACACGTAACACAACAATTCCAAAACTACAAATATCATTCCGAGGTAAATTAATAATCTCTTTGCTGCACTCTGGGATTAGTTATGGTCAGAGAAATGTTAACTCTTCTGACATTTTTTTATAGTATGATGTACTTTGCTGCTTTAGTATATATAAACACTTTAAATATTAGACAATTAGAAACAATTTATTTTGCGTATTATTTTCTCGAAAATGTTGTTAATGGAAGTATAAATACAACTGCTCAATACACCTTTTCCTGTGATGTGATTTTAAAATCAGCCCACCGTGATAACTTAAATAATACAAAATTAAAACAAAATAAAAAATCTAGGAGGAGTAACCGGTACTAAAATTTCACACAAAGTTCTGTTTAAATAATTGTTATCTATTTGTCAGTTTAAATATTGAGATCTCTACCCAATGAACGAATAACCTTAAGTTTTCATATAAATATGAGGCGACACATTTGAAGAGTCACAAGAACAATTTCTCATATATACAGTTAACAACACTTCATTTATTTTCAGTCAGGAACTATGAATACAAAGACTCATACCTTACTGTTCAATTTTTAAAATTAATCGGTAAAAAACATATCGTCAATATCTTAATAAATATTATCGTTATAAAATATGCATGACTGAAATTGTTTAAATATTAATTTCGAAGTATACTTAAAAATATGTTTTGACATTTTGTATCATTACATCTTTTGATAAACACCTTTACCAAGAACACATTAACAAAGTCAAAACAATATAAAAATAAAATCCCACTTCCGCAATCCAAGAAAATTTAATATACAATTTCGTTGTTATTCACACCACCATCCACAATGGAAACGAATTTCTCAACAACTTTTGCTGTCATAATGCATAACCTCCAACTTCCGACCCGTGAACACAGAATCAGAACGGGGATATAACACGAAATTCTCATCTTAGTTGAGCTGGCGAAGCAACCATTCCCATAAGCATTGACGTCCTCGGTGGCACCGGCGCTCGCGGCGCGGCGAGGTCGCTCCATCCTTCGTTCTTGTTGAGTGGGGCGCTGGGCCAATGTCGTCTGGTTCTATCGTCTGAGTCCTCCAAGATTCTTGGAGCGCTTTCCAAATAACGAGCGCGCGAGTAGTATCTTCAAGAAGGCTGGCTACACGAGCAGTTCACGGGAGCGATAACTGCATTAACCACAAACGATAACCACTATGACAAGCGTAGTTTTACTCCCCGACACAAGCAACATCCTGCCTCGAGGGGACGTTGATTTTTGCAACATTTCAATTGGCATTGTTGTAATCGAAATTTAGAATAAAGCAGTAATCGCTCATTCTTTAAGTAATTTATTAGCTATAGATGTAATTTATTACATCTATAGCTAATTCATTACAATAACATTATTTCTTCATTCACCCTGTAACACGGCCAGCACCAAAATTTTCTTTCCCCGATCTTTGTTTCTCGCCCCTTCTTTATTTTTCCTTCTCTTCGTTTCATTTCACACCCGCCGCATTCTTCCCTTCGTTATATTCTTCTTTCTTTAACATAGCTTTATATATTACACTCCGAATGTCCATAATTTTATTCACAAAGTCATTGCATTCATTAAACTTCTCTTGATCTGCTATAAATTCCTATTTTTTTACTCTAATCTCCTAACACCGGTTTTTTCGTCGCTTGAATAAATGTCCCACGCTTTCTATATAAAATGGACAGTCAAAGAGAAGTCTCTGCTGTTTCTATGTTCTTGCTATCGAATAAGCAATACCGTTCCTCCTGTATCTTCATGCTTACCAATAAATGTAAAAACATCAGTGAAATAGTTTCTATGAAACCTTTCCATCAGAGATTTGTACGGGAATAGAAGTATCCACCCCTTTAATTGTTTTCTTAACGTGTTAGATTGTTGTTTTTAAAGAAACAATAAATTGGAAGAGGAAGAAATATCTTTAAAAAATAGGGAACAAATCGCAAAATATAAAAATCGAAACAATGCATTCCGGTAACATGTGTAGTAGAGATAGGGTGTTTGGAAACAAATCGATGTAACAATAGAATACAGGTATAACAGCTGACAAAAACTACATTTCATTTTTATAACATCTATTATTTAACTGAGTTACGTTTCATATTCATCAAAAGTAGCACATAATTTTGACTCGATTAATTTTGCTTTCTCATCTTGAACAAATTTACTGAAAGACACATTCGAAAATATTATGCCGTTTCTCCTTCTTTAAGTGTTCAGTTCCATATATTTTGCATTCAACGTATTACATTCTTGAGGCAACATTTGAAAATCATTTCTTGTCATCTGGATTTAATACCCTCTCAATGTAAAACTTTTCTTGGCCATTTCTTTGGAAAAACATTTACTATAGTATTAGAATTAGGACATTAAAAATCAGAAATAAATAATTGAATCTAAAATAAATAAATGACAGTTATATTTTTAATAAATTATCAGACGTCACTTGATATACCCAAACTGCAGCTCTTAACACTAATGTTTTAGTACTGTTCAGAAAACTTCTTGAATAATAAACATTTCTCTAGGAAACAAGAACTAAAAGAAAAATATTTTTTTGTACTGTTAAGAACATCACCTACTCACTTTCCAGAAGAATGGATTAAAGAAAAAGTTGATTTAAAGTTCCACTACATTGATTCACGAAGATGGCCACATGATTTACTATTCCAGAAGAGTAAAAACTGCCCAAGAAGGAGAGAAAAATGTTGAACCGGTTGGTGAATAAAAGAATTGTCATGGTGCGTAACTAGCCAGTAATATTCAGCCCGGTTACATCAAATCCACGCATTTCCTGTAATAAAATCCACGATAGCGTGAATGTGAGCAGCACAAAAGTAGCCATCGAACGATGAATGTGGATATGATGTAGGTGAAGAAAATTGATTGTCAAAAAAAAAGTTACACGTTGCATATGACCACATTTATTCAATACATTTATTAAATCTCTGGAAGCAACCTAGGGACCACCCCAGCAAGATCCGAAGGAGGGGGAGACTTAAATATTGCTCCACCCAAAGCAAAATTATGGAATGTGCTGCCCCCCCAATGTAAAAAAAAGCTCTTTACTACAACATCTGGAGTTAATTGAAAAAAAATTGAACGGAATATAATAGTTCAGTTATTTAACAAATAAGCATCAGATCGTTATTTCAAAAAATATTCCTACTTAACCGTAACGATAAAAATCACTGAAAATTCGAAATTAAAATAAGAAAAGTATTAATAATACTACCGCCCCTAGATCCGTGCCGAGTGGGCACATGTATACATACATCCACAACTACCCGAACGACAACCGGATAAATATCCGGGTGAGGATGGTTCCTCATCGATTTGTTAATATATCAGCAAAAGTTTGAATTCCTGTGACTCGCAAAAATTGGTTCTATTGAATTTTGAAGAAGTATCGAATAAAAATATCTAAAAATTTCTTTCAGTATCACAGACATAAATGATATCTTAAGTTTCACTATATTCTGATCTACTTCATTTCTGATTCCTTTCTACACAATTTATACAGTTAAAATATTCTTTGCAAAAGTATAGTTATTAAAATAAATTTATAATATTGGCAAAATAAATGAGTAAATAGTGTCGCGGTGCATTTAAACTGTTTTATAATAATATGACAACGTAATAAATTTTACTTTTTAAGTTAGGTATTCAAAAATTAAATTATTTTTGTATCACCATAAAAACATGCTCTCATCATTTTGAAAATATGTTAACGAGTCTTTTGTTTCTTTTTCGAAAACAGACAATATTCTTTATACAATACTGTGTATACTACCAACACTGAACCTCGTCATACGATTAAAACAGACAAACTGTCAACTTTCCTTTTAGAATGTCCTGAATATTTTTTAATAAAAGAAAAAAAACTATTTTCTACAACTTCGTTTAATAGAATTTGGACCTTTTGGGGCTAATATTTGAATAAAAATATTTTAATGTCGTACAAGCTCTTATGGATGAAGAGGAACAGTTTTTAAATAAATCTCCATGTCTGAGATGAGTTAAAAAAATACAAATAATTTCTAATGAAATCGATGTAAAAAATATCATACTTGTCCCAATTTAATAAAGAAAAGAACAGTACTAAATTTAAAAAAGTTATTCAACGAAAACTGTGTAGAAACTACAGAACAAGTCAAACTAGAGACCATTCTCCAAATTCATTGTTCCAATTTAAACGGTATAATTATTGATAGTTTTTAATAGATTATAAGTCATGATTTAGTGTTAAAATACCTATTTTTAATGCAAAAAATGGATAACTTTTTCAATAATAAGCTCTATAAATTTAATTATGTACTTGACTAGCACTTTGCACTCTTCAACATTCCGGATTGAACGAACATTCTCTCACGTAACTTCAATACTTCCCACACGACATGAGTTTCAAAATTTGAATAGCATCCAACAGACACGCCGATGTAGCGAAGTAAAACGTGTGCAATATTCTTCCGAGGGTGTGTTATATAATGTGCGACTTCTGCAGAGTCCAGCCCCTTCCCTTCCTCCTGCGCGGAGTTACGTCACTGGAAGGAGCGATCCCCAATTAGTCACGCTTCGCGCCCTCGCGAAAAAAAGGAAAAGACTTCTGTCCCGTGCTCCTGCTCATTCTTCGCTTGATAATAGCGTCTATTATCCGAGTAACTAATCCAAATTGCTGCCTTGCACTAAGGGATTCCGTGTTTTAAACAGTTTCGCGAAGAAATATCGCCTTTTTTTAACGCCGGAGCGTTGGGAATAGTTTTAGATTTTTATCGTAATTAGATCGCGAATTTCTTAACCACGGGTGAAAGGAAATTAGTGGGAGGGAACGAAATCGCGGCCATGCTAGTGAAATATCGATGAAAAGTAAAAACCGATTTTCAGTGTTTTCTTTTTTTTTGCTTAGTAACGATAATTATGAGAGAAAATACTATTAATTTTCTAATAACTAAAAGTCTTCAAGTAAATTTCCAGTAGACGAAGTCCAATTAAAACTAAACTTTAAAAAATATATTTGTATTTTACCCTTTTTGTTGCAATGGAAGTACATGATCAGCGGGAAATTGTGCGAAAAATAAAGGATTTTTAAAGTATTGAATGAATTCAAACTTGAGTAAAATGATATAATCAGCCACAATTTCGTCCATATATCCAATGCAGTTAAAGGCTATAAGGTCATCCACAAAATTAGGAATGCAATTGAAGGATAAAAGGTCCTCCATACTTCAACATTCAACCTCAAAATAGTTAGATTTAAAAATCATTTCAAAAGAAACTATTTTTAAAATTAATCAGATACCAACTTCAGTCAAATTTTAAATAATCTCTAACAAGTTATTAAATTTAAGAATAAAGTCTGGATAAAATATTTTTGATTGCCAATTAAGGGAATTGTTTCTATCGTGACTCCCTGCCTGCCATCACTACAATAATACCCGCAATACAATAATTTCAAAGAATATAGCAATTTTGGGTGATATTGAAAATCACGAAATTACAAGCGAGAGAATTAATTTAGCGCAATATCATATAGCCAGCTTTCCATCCGCCCGAACAGTAAGGAATCATGTAACTTCCAAAGGAATCATGTTGACAGATTTCACAAGTGGTATAAAGGAAGTGCAGGAGAAATCTGCTACGGAAAAGACGAACAACTACTGGATTGCTGCGTCGGATACATTTGGTGAAACCAAAGGGAACTTAAACGCACCATCACAAATTATTACGAAAATATTGAAAAATTAAGGTAGGTTAATACAATTTTGGAATTACACGTATGTCTTTACGTGAGCTAAAACATAAAAATGAATAAGTAATGTATAGATTATTAAATAACCAGAATATTTCTCAAATGAATTGGGGTTAAATAAATCAAAATAAGAAAATTTTATATTAACTGAAGTGTAGTGCAAGCAAGGTAATACATCAAAAGGCATCATCTTAGGATGTTATAAAAAATAAGAAAATGATGTTTAGAAAGAAAACATTTCTCTGTATACTTCTGAAACTTCAGAAATAACGCATATTTATAAACAATACATCACTAAGAATGCGCAACGAGTTTTGCATCTAATAGTAGTAGTTATCTTAGCATAAAAAGCATTCTCATTCATAATGCTTGTAAGACAAGTTATAAGCACGATTATCTTGCCCGAATCCTTGATTATATCTATATTATGTCTCAGGATTAACTCGTTTAAAAGATAAAGAGTTCCACTTTTGTAATCTGCTAAGTTCTAATCTAACTACTAGAAATAATTTATTTATTGTACAAAATTAAGAGTGATTTTCACACCTAATTTTCTTGTTTTCAAAAAAACAAACATAAAAAACGTTATTTTATGCAACAGCGCAATACAAAAATAGTTTACTTAGTCGGTAAAAAGATGAAAATGCCCAACAACGTTTAGGTAAGCATTGAATTAAATTCGACAGACGGAAGTTTACCGAACGAATATATTCCGACTACTCCATTTTGTAACCTGATTGCACTAACTACCTCATTCTTTGTTAGATATCATAAGTAGCGACCGTTCACCACCGAAAACACTCAGGGAATTCCTGTCTAAGCTCATCAGAAGGCTCATCTTGAATACAGATCACTACAGAGATTATGTAAAGAGCCGACCACATTCAATCTATTTAAAATGAACTAATTCTCATTGTAATAATGTGTGTGAGTTCTTAACACAACTTTCATAATTTTTCTTACATAATTTTGAATGCATGTGTGCAATGAATACTTATCTAGAAGGAACGGCAGGTCAAAATGAAAAAAAAAGCCTAGTATATAAAATACTGAATAATATATTAAAACACACAAATGTGTTAACAGATGAACAAATATTTGTATTTCCTCTTTAGTTAAAATTATATGAAATTTCATTTGCCATAATATAATAATTAATTACGTCATTATTATACATCGTTGTAATTGCACAGGAAATGTTCGTGTCGCAATATGAATTTTTTGTATTTATCATTTACATTTTAAAACAAGGAAGAATTTTATTGAAAGCGACGCAATTTTTCGAATTTTACCTACTACACCTATTCTCATAATAAGCAGTACTCTATCAATTACTTATATAGCCAAAATTACAAGCATTTCCATGTGCATGCCATACAAATTCCTATTTTACTTTCAATTAAAATGTCGAGCGTAATTTAACAAAACTCTATAACAAAAAAAAAAGGTATTTCCACAAAAAAAAAGGAGTTTAGAAGATGATAAACTATCCAAAGAGAGATAAACTACAATAAATATTATTATCCATAGTTTTCTCAGTTTTCACTTCGTCCTGTAGGATAAGTCATTTCTTACTACCACTATATTTTATATATCTTATACAATCACAGTAATTGAAATACATGTCATGGTTTTATCAAGCGAAGACCCGTCAAGTTCTTAAAGTGAGATCTACAAAAAACCCATCAAAGAGAGATTTAATTATTTCTGAAATATCCTATTAAAGGGGTGTTTGTATTTAAAAAATATAGTGAAGAATAAAAGATATTAAATAAACTAATGCACTAAAAATATATAAATTCCCATGAAGATGATACAACAATATACAGGCTTCGTGAATCAGAAAATAATCACGGTTTCATGTTTTTAATCAGAAGTAACGTATAAATAGAATTTAAAAAATCCAAATTAAAGATGGATGAGAATCATATACTATATAAGAAGGTGTCGCAAAGGAGTCATGAATGTAATAAATCAAAGTGTAGCATATCTTGTGTATTGTTTGCAGAGCTTGAAAGCGTACGTCTGAAGTGCGTCTCGTAACCAAACGGCTACTGCAAAATACCCCGTATCACCTCAGAAGAAGGAAGCGGTTTCCTTTCGATTTCTCTTCCGATTTCAGCCGCAAAGGCAGTGGGTCTCGGCAGAAATAACACAGAGTTAGTTCCACATCTAAATTTCTCACCGAAGAAAAACGGCAATCACATCTTCACTTACGCACGAAGTCTTCTCTCGACGGGAAATTCATGCGCATTTGAACTATTCGGCAGAGAGCGCTGTTATGAATGTTCAGAAAAAGAACCTACATAAATACAAATACAAGTGTCGGCCAATCATAAGTATTCTTTATATAACACCCCTTCATGAGAAAAGTTACAACAAAACGTTTATTGAATGTAATTGAAGAACCGCTAGAAAATAAAAGAGAATGACAGTCATTTTACTGACAGGAACTAATAAACCTTGTCGCCATAAAATTAACTAATTTAAAATCACAAAGTAAAATGTTCTACCATTTTCATCCTTAATAATTCATCAGAGTAACGCAGTAAAAGAAACCCAATTTTATCTGTCTGAAATAAATTACGAACAATTACGAATTCCATCCATGAAATTAACATGGAACATATAGCAACAAAAAACCCTTCAGGGGACGTAACGACACATACGAAAGTGAGGGCATACCATCTCGAAGACCTCGGGAAAATTGTTCCCGCTGATAGAAATGCTAAGTGACAGCAAAAATGACGGGACACATTAGCGAATTCGTGAACGTGACACGCAACAGAGATCCGGTAGAAGAGGCCCGCTGACGTCATACGCGCATCTATTCCGCGCACGCGACTGAGGAGGCGCGTTGGATATCGTTGTCGTCGCTTCTCCACAGCGTGACTCTGCGAATCAGAGATTCACTCGATGAAGCGTGGAACGAATCTGATGGTAGATAACAATCTCGAACACGACCTTTACCAATAATGTTTCATTCGGAGGAAGATTCCGTTTGAGTTGGAGATGCACGAACAACTGTAGACTTCAACGCTCAAATGCGAAAGAAACCACGGAACAGCTCAAACGTGGTCTTGAATGTAACACATGTAAAAACGACTGTATTCTCTCTATTTGTAACTAATAATCGTAATTAGTTTCGTATTACCTTATTTAAAAAATAACTTAGTACACGTGAATTGCAAAAGTTCAAATCATGCATTTTTGAGAATCAAAAACGAAACCCTTCTACTAGTAATTTTAAGGGACCGTTTTGATTATTTTAGAATGCACGAACAAGTCGAGAGTCATTGAAATCACGAAGTAATGGTACTTACGTAATCAACATGATTGTTGTTCCAACGATCAGTAGACGCAACAGAAGAGGAACGTAATCCTACCGGTATCTTCAACACACACAAGTCAAATCAAGAAAGAACGTAACTCCAATCGACGGGTCCTTCTCGTACAAGAATTTCAACTAGATTCCACACATCCGCTGCGAGATGAATCGACGGAGAAAGCGCGGACTCCACCGGGTGTCCGTTCGAACTGTGTCCACCGGCGTCTCGCGGATTCCGGACGGGCCGCTGTTCCGACGGGGGCCACGGACGGAGGCTGGTCGCTGGTGGAGTCGGCGCGACGGCGCGTGGTCGCGGAGTAGCTTCACTTTCTCTCGGGCAAGACGCAAGGCGACATCGAGGAGTTGCCGCAACTGACACGCGTCCTCACGCACTGACGACGCAACGCGTGCGCGCGCGCTGGACGAAGACGCTTGCGACAGGTGTTGCGGTAGTCACGTGCTCGCCTCCAGACGCGTTCTCCTCCTCTGCTGACGAAACTGGACGGGAGTCGAAGACGACAACAACAAAAAAAAGAATTACGTTCACTTCACGTACTTCGATTTAAAATCACAGTCGTTCGGACAGTTCACGTACTACAACAAAAATTCACGGTGACTTTGACACGTATTCCGTGGCTTCCTCGTCACGATTGACAGACACACTGGTAATATTATATGATGATGTAGAGGATCAGAGCGGCGCGAGGTCCATCGTGTCAGGTGGTCGATGTTGGGGCACAGCGGTGGCGTGTGTTCGCTGGTGCTCGCTCGCGGCCGGACTGAGGCGGTGTGGCGCGCTTCGACGCAGCCACGGAGTACCTGCCACCGCCGTCGCCGTCGCCGTCGCCGCCCCTTCCACCGCGCCTCCCTCACGCACAGACCCCCGCCGGAATTCCTTCACCCCGTGCTCGCCTCTCCTTGGGAGGACCACTTCTGCGAGCACTCGTCATGACTTGGACACACGCATGCGAAAGACGTCGCGGTGACTATCTCAAAGCACCGACGGACCTTGTGCGACATTTGTCGTAACCAACACACGCGTGAGTTGTCACTGTAAAGTACAGCATTAATAAACACATTAACGTTTTCCCAATTATTCATCGACCATTTACAGACATTTGTTGCTACCATGTGAACAAATATTCTCTCCGTTTCGACACCATAACGATAAAGATAAATTCAGAACGTCATCTCATACGTTTAACCCAAATTATTTTTATTGACCGATTTATAATTAAAATTTTAAAAATCTTCCACACTTAGATGAGGGATCACATTTTTGGCGTTCTGTCCCACACAACATAAATGCAACTTCTTAAATTAAACCTCTCCGTTTCGTTAATCGATATTAACACGAGCGTCAAATACCTATTGAATTCATGATGTTTGTACATGATGTTTAAACTTATTTTTATATTTTTGAGATTTTAATAATTTTTAGAACATTAACCGATTCTTAAGTTAGTTTCAAAAGATTTAACGTAATTTTTTGATATGTCAATTGTGATAAATGAAGTATTGACTTTCATAAAACTTAACCATTATTTTCATAAAAAAGCTGACCATACGATTGATTTACTTCTACCAAATAATCTGTAGGCTAATTTTTGTTTCAGACTCAGCTTTTCTGGCCAGAATAATTCTTATTTCAGAACAGATGCTTCTTAAAAATATTATGTTTAGATCGACTTTAAAAAAATACATTACCGTTCCTCTGAAACAGAGTCGAACGAAGGAAAACTTATTGGGTTTAATTGTACAAACTTCTAGTTTATAATAATCATATAGTTATCCTGGAATATATTATAAAATGAAATTGTATCAATGTAATAAATAATGAGAACCATTCGAATTATCCGAAGTTTTAATTCTCTGAACATTTTAATACTACTCTCCGCAAAATGTGACGGATATGGAAACTCGTCATTGACTTTCTTCTAATTTTTTCTTCTTTATTACAGTCTCTAACTTCTTAATAACCACCTTACATCGCAAATAAAATCATACTACTTATCTACTAACAAGAAATAGAAAACTGACTTTAATGATACAAACTACTTGTATTTATTTTCTGAGTAAGTATGTTGAGGGACAAGTTTTATTATCCAGCGTCTTGTAATTTATTCTGTTTCACGAGGTAAAGATTATTATTTATTGCGTTAGAATTATGAATATGGAAAAATACAAAGAGAAAGATGTGAAGGTTAAAAAACGGAAAGGTAATACTAACTCTTGTTAGTTTTTATGCGTGATTTGTCGAAGGATAAAAAGTAAAAAAACAAAACAAAAAACCTTCACCAGAAAAAGTAATACGTCGAATTCAATTAAACTAAAATAAATATCTACATGATGATCACTTGAAGAATATTTTTAAAAACAGAAAAATATTCTTGTAATTTTATTTATTTGTAATCCTAAATGCTTTTGTGACCACAAAAAAACGTTTTGCAGTAACAAGGTTTACATAAATTTGAGAAGACAAAAATAGGTGAATGTTAAGACAAATTCCATCTACCTCTTTTCTTAGTCTCTTTGGTGATTCATTGTCTGTTATTTTTATCACATCTTGTCCTTGAAATCATCAATTAAATTATTCCTTAATTTTATTGACACTCCTTATAATTAATTTTTACGCACCTTAGTCGTCAATAAAGTGAAAGTAGAAAATAAAAAAGCAAGTAATGTATAAGCTAACATTACTTCCAAAAATGTACAAAAAAGTCTGGCAATGACTTACCAAAATATTCAACATCGCGTAAGTTATGAGACCCACCTGAAAAAAAATGCATTCAAATCAAAACCTCAGACGAAAGAATTACATATCAGAAAAGTTAGTATAATTTAAGTATTCACTCTCTTAAAAATTAATAAGAAATATTTTTTATCTCAATGGAAATATTTTTTCAAATAAACAAAATTTGAAGGGAACGAATAATTGAATGAATTTAGCTCGAGCACATACATCAATAAAGACTATGATGACTAGTGGATGAACTATCACTTACTAATTTATTTCAATAGTACAATTTCTCACGTCATAATAAAATTCATTTTCTTGAAAAATAATGAGAGAAAATACTGCTTTGTACACTAATACTAAAGACACAATCAATTCAACTTCGAAATAAATATATCATAAAAATACTGTTTCTCCATCATGTTTTAATGATTACATTTATTTGCTTTCAATAAAACAAAACAAAACAAAACAATTATACGAAATATTGTCAACGAAACTCGTTGAAATAATGTTCCATGTATAATAAATGCGCTTTGTAGCTTTAACATTTTATAAATAATTTGTATTTTTTAAAATAAAATACGTAAATTTAATAAATTTATTTCTTATTTTGCACATATTTTCAGTATATAGTTTGGTGTATATTATCAACTGCATCATAATGATAATGAACCATTCATATTTATTCGGTTTTCAGGATAGAGTATAACACGAGTTCAACAAATCAATTATAATAATTTGATTTAGGGTACAATGTACAATTAATATAATATTGTTGTTGGAGCATTCAACACGTAATATCTCAGTGCGACTAGGTAGGGGTCCACGATGCTGTCCATTTTTGTTGTGTCAGCAGTCAAATGATTGTGTCTGCAATTCTTGTCTACCGTTTGTTTCGACTCTTCTACATCCTCCTCGCCCCACCTTTAAATGACTTAACACAATTATGCAATTATCTCCGCAGAACGTATGACCTAGATACGTCAACTTCCTATCCTGACGGTTAGTATCTATTAAGTATTAAAAAGACTCAAATAATAAGTTAATATTCTGTAAATACTATCACAAGAAACTACGTATTGAATCCTTGGATCTGAATGAATGGGATGGTCCCTTATTTGCTTTCGCACTGTAAATTAGTTTATTGTCCTGTATGTGGCCATGAGCAGACTAAAAATTCTTTTTTGACAGTATATTTATTTCTTTAAAATAAATTATTTTTGGAAGAAATGTTTTGTTTCTCAGTTTATTTTGATGAACAAACGTCCAGAATTTCTATTAAACAGTCTTGAAATGCGCCACACCCAACAATGTTCGATAAACTGCTCATAAACTGGTTTTTAACATCATAAAAAATAGTGTAAATAAGAAATAATTTAAATTGTCTGCACAGAAGCACAGATTAAAACCAATATTTTGATCCACAAGGATTTTGATCTACGAGAAGCAGTTATTGTATCAACGATGTAAGTATTTTAGCGCAACGTTTCATTATTTGTGGAGTTCTCTAGATAATCCGGAAGAATATGTCATTAATGTTGGCAACGCTATTCAGAATATTTAAAAATTAAAATAATTACTTTTTACAAGAATTTTCACTTCGATAATTGCATTGAAAAAGTAACAATACTATAATATTAAAATAAAAGGAAAAAATGTACACAATGCAGTAATTCTGATTTGCTCCGATGAGTGAGGAAAGTCCTCCAGTAATTCCCCCAAATCATCAGTGATTTTAAATGAGACGTTAAGACATGTCGTCACCTACAGAATATGAAAACAAGAATTTTGTTATTTTGATCGTTAGCATTGACGGAGGAAAATATTATTGCCAATGTATGAAATTGTGATAGGGGAACCCCATATCCGTAACAAAACTTCGGTTCTTCACCGTTAGATTTAGCAATGGATCTATCACCTTTTTCTAATTTACGAGCTTAATAAGTTTTTTATTAATGATGCCTATAATTGTTCTGTTCACTATGTGATGATTAGTATGTTATTTTTTCTTTATCCGAAAGCAATTGAAATACATGTCACTACTTTATCAAGAGGAGATCCGTCAAGTGCTTCAAGAAATATCTCAAATAGAGGCACATCAAAAAAAGATTGAAATATTTATGAAATATCAGACTGTTTACTCTTGAAGAAGTATTTGTATAAAAAAAATTAATGAAGAATTAAAAAAGTTAAGTAGACAAATGCACTAAAAGTATATAAATTCAAATGAAGATGACACAACGGTATATAGACTTCTTGAATAAAATAATAATCACTTCTTGAGGTTTTAATCAGGAATAAAGAATTAAAAAAATTAAAAATATGTGTGTTCGATTTTTCTTTGTCCGAAATTTCTGTATTTTTTCATTGGACAAGATGTCTCATTTACAGTGATTAGTTGTTATGACTATTCTATCATTAATTTTTTCCAAAATGTGAATAAAATCAAGGGAAGGCACATAGGTCTAATCATCACAAGAATGATTTAGATACAGTTATAACTATAATAATTTAATAAATAAAATTTTTAAAAAAACTTAGACATTTCTACATTACGCAGCCCGCTGTGCTTATCGCAATGCATGGTTGCATATTTGGAAAGGCGCCAAATTAATGCCTCCAACCACACAATGCAAGCCATCGGAAGATTAAAAACTTATTACAGTTAAAGAATACTCAGATACTACGATTTAATGTGTATGAAAGTATAGAAATAAATGAAGTGTACGAATATTATAATCTCGAGAGCGAACGAAGTGAAAAGTACAAACGACACGTGGGTGGGAAAATGTCGATTCGGTATTCCATGAGATTTAAAGTTACACAAGGATATTATTTCCGAAAAGACTGTGCGTATAAATCCAACTTCTGTTTGATTAAAACCAGTTTATCATAGTGAAACTAATGCTTGAAAAATGATCTTGTTCGCTTAATTTTATAAGCTTACGATAAAGGTTAGGCTTGATATCATTGAAAACTCATTGAGTCTAAAGATTCACAAAATGCAATATATTCTTCTGCAATACATTATGTAATTCTTCTACTTTTAAAGATTCAAAACTGTACAAGCATTTTACAAAACTCCTAGATAGAAAATCCAAGCTTTACGTGTAATTAAATGAAAATAATCATTTTTATTACTACAAGAATTTTACAAAAATATTGCTCTCATGTTTACTTGCCTTCGCTTTTGCCACATTTACTGCAACTGGGTCATTACAAGGTTCTTTTCATTAATATCTGACGCTATTCTTGGCACCAACTTTTACATTTACTACTCTTCTTTCATTATATTTCCTAATTGCCCAATATTTATTACGAAAACTTGAAAAACTCAGTTTCTTCCTCTGATTTTCACTTATGATGCAGATTCGCCAGTCTTCTCCTCTCTTATATGTAGATATCTTATTTTTCGTACTCTTTCCAGTCCAATGTTTTACAAAGTCATAAATTATGATCTACAGTTTCCTGTCTTTCACCGCACATGTAAAGTGGGTTATATTTTTTCCGAATCCTGTGTGCATTCTCGTTAAAGAGACCATGTTCTTTTAAGTATTGCATTTTATACATGTTCGGGTTAAACCATTTTTTGTTTCCTTCTCTGAATGTCACACCTAGTATATATTTGTGGTTTATATATTATGTTCCTTTATCGTTTTGTCTCCATCGTGTTTGTCATCCTTTTATTAACTCGTCAACCATCCTTCTTCATGATGACCTTTCTTCTTGTTTCAGTTCTTCTCCATTCACATTTACAGATTTTATTTTTATTTTTCATTATTCGTCAATATTTTAACTTTTGCACATAAAGGTCAATAGACATTATCACACTATCACATTATCACATTACTGCGCTTCAACAGATGGTGAGCTATACCAGAGCCATTCACAAAAACCAATAGAGAGCAAGTAGCTCCGAGGAGCGCC
This sequence comes from Laupala kohalensis, assembly GCA_002313205.1. Classification (NCBI taxonomy): domain Eukaryota; kingdom Metazoa; phylum Arthropoda; class Insecta; order Orthoptera; family Trigonidiidae; genus Laupala; species Laupala kohalensis. Next base: position 242,019 of record NNCF01128401.1, read on the forward strand.
AGGACAAACAGCTGGAGCACACGATTGAATTTTTAACTTGATCAAAATTTGATTTCAGGTTTACGTGAAGCAAATAGAATGTGATGCAAACTTGTTATAGAAACCTCTTGTTTTCTTGATATGGATTCCGAATTCCATGTGGAAATAGTCTAGAAAAGTGATATTAAATTAAAAGACAAATTCGAAATGATTAACAACTTTTGTATATTTTATATAAGTTTTACGCCAACGCAATATCAAAAATTCACAGGCATGCAGGTTGGATCACAAGTATGTTTACTTCAACATAGAAATGTGAGAGATTTTTTTCGCTCAAGATGTGTAAAACTAGACTTAAAAGATTATGATTTAAATGTGTTCTGAGACTGAGTTACACTTTATCATATGCACCAAAAATTCGCGGCCTAGTAAGAAAATAACACGAAGAAATGAAGGAAAAACAGCAAAAATTTGTAGCATCTTATTTTGCTAAAAATCAAAAGGTTTAGTTTCTCTGCCATTCTTTGCTGAGGCGTACGGCCGCATGGCAGCCATTTTCAGTGTGGGTTCGGTCGTAAACAGTGGCTGAAAGCCTGACGATAAAGAATGAAAGAGTGACTACATTTTTCATTGTTTGTGATGAAAAACCTGTCAATACCAGACCTATCTCCACAATGTCTTAATAAACTTTCTGAATGTGTTTGATTCCCTTACTTTATTTGCCAATTTTTGTTATTATATGTTATGAAAAACTACCCTTCAATACAGAAAATACGGATTTAAAAAGAACTGGGTGATAGAGCAATACTGAATTATGATTGAGCATGTCAAAATACACAAGGTTACATAGGTTTAGTCTTAAGAATTGACTTGTTTTGTGTGTGCCTGTGTAATGGCTTCAGTCATTTAATTGGTTAATGCATATCCTGGAAAGAAAAACTATGTTTCTCGAACCACTTTTTTGTGTAACTAGAACATATTTACTTTATTTCCAATAAATCCTAAAACATAATATAAATGCTTTTTCAATAAACGTTGACTAAAACGTTAGCCAGTTATCTCACCTTCTCTATTCCTTTTTCTTCTCGTCAATAACATTTCTAATTAACCTCATTCAATGTAGATAAGTAACAACGAATGATGAAATAAATATTTCAAACGTGATGGTGAACAAGACTTAAGTTTACGAAATACGGAAGTACATGAAGAGCATTTCAAGTACCAGCACTAGAAAACCACTTAGCACGTAATAATTAACAGTCTAAGGAGCAGAAAAGGAAAATAGATTGAGAGCAAGTAGAGTACCCGAAGTACATTAGATCATGGTGAAATAATGTTAATCAGTCTCAACAAAATCCGTTTACTGTAACTAGTAATATCGAAGTAAATCTTGAAAAATTATTGTGGATAAAGTGAAACATCTGATTACGAAGAGCGCGTTACGGAATCACTTATCTTACCTCAAACCTTGGTAATCAGTATAGTCATTGCTAGGAGGTTCGTACAGGATTCTTTATATGCACTTGTTATGCTACTCAACATTTACAAAGAAGTTTTATAAAATATGAGAACACAGCAAAATACCATCAAAGTTTGAAATGAACGGCCACACAATTGGATATAGGGGAAGGGTATAAAGAAAGAAAGACGGGCGATATTTACACATTCAAATGATAATAAGTTCAATAATATTAATCGAGCAATAATTGTACACAGAGTGATTTTGACCTACGTCTACAAACTGTAGCGGTCGATTTCCTAGACGAGAAACAAAAACGGTCGACGTACATCCAGAAGTACATGGGTTCCTCCCTGGAGGAGGGTACTTCTTTAAACGCACAGTATGACGCATCACAGACTGATCCACGGCGCATGCGCAGAGGACACACCGCCAGGGTTTGGCATTCTCTGGGTAACCCCTCAGTGTAGGTTTCCATAATGTTCTGAGCACAAGCTGAGAAAAAAGTATTTGTTAAAAATACCCCATTAGTTTCATTCTTCATTATTCGTATTTAAATTTTTGTTCGCATTATTATAGTCGCTCCCCCAACAAAAATTTAACTTATCCATTATACCAAACAAAACTATTTTTTTCTCGGGACTTTAGTGCTCGCCAACGTCAAGGTCATTAGAGCCCTTCAAAAAACTATAGACATTTAAAGATACTTTCAATTAAATTAACTAGTAAAACGAAAAACTCTAAAATAGGTCTATAATTACAAAAGTCTATAAACCAAAAGAAATAGATTACGCTACAAAAAAGTACGTATTTTATAATGTAAATTTTCGCCTATTAATTTTCTGTACAACTCTTCTATATTTTCAAAATCCGGAATCAATGCCTCAGCAATCTCCAACCACGATGAATATATTTTTGATTTATTCTTGTAGCTGGAAATATTCCACAAAGTGGATGGTTTTGAATTTCGTTGATCAACATTTCGATCTCAACATGTAATTTTTGTACCATTTTCACTGAAATATTTCAACTCGTGTAAACTCTTTAAGTGAAGAAAATCACTCTAGAATGTTAACTGTGTCGCTATTGACTTTGGTTTCTCCCTTGCAACCCGGAGTGCAATGCCTTTTTCCTAGAGCACCCCTCCACTATTGGGTATTTCACTGTAATCCAGTTGGGTAGGAGGCTGCATGGTTGCCTAGTGAGTCAATATTCTGTGCAATTTTTCATTATGAGTCAACAATGAATTTTAAAATATTGTAACGTACTTAAATGTCAATAAATGCTGGAAATTCCAAAATAATTCAATTGATTAAAAAACGTGTTGATTTATATTGTAATTATAAATGTTTAAGTTTTAAATTACATTGTAGAAAATGTTTATTAAATATTCATCAAAACAATAATAGAATGAATTCTGAAGTACATAAACAATATTCCAAAGAAATGTTCTTCTCAACGTAGGCCCTGTTGTGCTGAAATCGCTAAGCGCGCATCTCTCGCAGCTCGAACGGTGCTCTTTAAAATTCTATAATATTTTTGCTATGGCATATTACGAACTATAACTTGGTGAAATAGTTCCTTAACCATATGCTTTAATATGATGTAGATAAAATCTCCAAATTCGAAACTTTCTTACTCAACTTTTTCAATTCAATTCATCAACTCGTAAAATCACACACAAATTGTTTAATAAATTACCACTCAGTTGGAAAATAAGTTACGACTTTCTAACTCATGTCGCTTTCACAAATAACCGTTGAAAACTATACTGTTAAAATTACGAGGGAAATATTTATAAATGACTGAAAAATCGCGAGTTGAACGAAAAAAAATACTTAAAATGAGTTGGCACATTTTCTGCTTCAAAGCTATTTTTTACAATGTTCCCCCAATTTTATACAAAAAATAATTTCAAATTCAGATTTAGCACATTTGTAATCATAAAATTCGTGACTGTTTTGCCAGTTATTACGACCATGATTTTTTATTCCTAATTCTCGCTCATGAAACTGTCGTGCGTGTCTAGAATAATGTCGCAGGGCAGAAAGTGTCGGGCGCAAGCCAAGACTTGAACGCACAGTATTATCGTCGCGCGTCACTCGTGTGCCTGCCTCCGTTAGAAGCATAGTGTTTCTACGGCGGACACACTGCAACACTTTTATGTGACGCCAGCCTTAGTCTCATCAGTAACATTACTTGTCCGCTCCAATTCTCATTGCTGATTCAATGTGTGTGTGTGTGTGGGGGGGGGGGGATGTAGCGCTGTTGATGATTGTAAGGTATGCGAGTCGGGAGCTCGCAGATATGGCGTTTAAAATGCGAAAGCAAATGGCAGGAAGCAAGACTATTTCGGAAAACGTATCCTAGCGGACAACCGCAGAACACAATGTTTGCTCGTGGAGACCACTTCCAAAACTTCATGTAACGGTAACCACATTACACTATTGCTCTGTAAAAGAATATGAATCAATTTAATAGCCTCTAGCATGAACCCCCTGAATTTCCGGACATAAGTTTATTATATATTTTCTGTTCCTTATCCTCTCAGGGATCTATCCCTAAAATTTGTACACGTAAGTCAAAACCACTCGTATATGGGGCTACTGAAGCTAAATGAAAAAATGTCCACAACCCGACAAAATACAAGACGACCAACAAATAAAACCTTGAATTATACTTTTGACCTCTTGGTCAGTCCGATGTCTGCTTTCATTTTACTATACTATCCATTAAAACATTTGCAGAAGAATTCATATTAGATTGCAGAGTCCGAACAAAACACGAAAAATTATTCATCACCTGCATATTACTGGCAAAATATCACTTAAGTTCTTTGAACGTAAGATAGTACAATAGTTAGATTTGATATTCATCAATTACCTAGCTGTCAATATGCTAGTATGCTACTGATACCCAACATATTCATGTTTCACAGTCTCGCATATCCAAAACGTTTACCAGTAAATAAAAAAGTAGCTAGAGCTTAGACTAAGTTGTTCTTTCTGCAGAAAGATTAAACTATAAATGCGAACTTAAGAATAATATATTTACAAAATATTCTGATTTATCAGTGAGTTCACTAAAATATCTTATAAATACAATGGCAATTGTAATATGATTTATTACTTTTCACCAATTGTGTGACAATAGAAAAAAATGAAAACGGAACCGATGTCTATCTCCAATAAGAACGTGGTCAATAAGCGAAACACACGGTTCCATGATTCTTGCAAACAATGATATGTTAAAATGGCCGAGACTAAGGTACCAAATAAATTATTGTATACGTAGCATATCAAACAGACCCTTTACAGTCGTTTACGTTTTGGAATTCATAAATATTAACTATGATGTAAAACATTTTCTGAGCCACCATGCAACGGGAGTACGAATATTCTGGAGGATTTAACTCAAGGATTTTAGGATAGGATGGTCCCATTTAAATATTTCTTCTCTGAGCGACGGAAGAGTTTATTTTACTCGTCAGAGACAATGATTGATCTTCATCAGTGTCTGCTCCCTGAAAAAAACTAGTTTTTGTGTAATACACGGATAGGTCATGCTCTCGCAATAGGTGTCACGTACTCTGCATTTTGTAAATTCATCATTACTCAGCACACCGCTTCAAAATGTTTCTCTAGATACCAGATTCATTTCCTAACTTCTACTATTAAAAGGTCTCTAACTATGAATTAATACAGACACAGTTACCTATGCGATATAGTAAATGTTTTTGCTTATAAAAATTATCATTTCTTCTACATCATAAACTTTTCAACATCAGTCTGAACGCCAATGATCTGAAAAAGATGCAGTACTTTGATGAAATAGACACGTAATAGAGTTTTATTCGCAGACTACTTACTTCACAGTCAAATTCCAAAACTAAACTTTACTAGCGATACTCATGTAGTTAGGTTTATAGAAGTGCATAAATTACCACATTCTAACAATAAACACGATAATGCGTATTCTTTAAAAAGGTTCCTGAATATTATTTGGATAACAATAAAACATATTTAAATAAAATTAGAAAGTTATAGTCCTCGAAGTAACGAGGGAACATGTTTGTTTGTTTTTTTGGTGGGGCTTTACGGTTCTTCGACATCAAAGGTCATGGGAGCCCTAAAAACTTGTACAGGTAGGGAAAATGCGGTTACGCACTAGGGAGTCAACATGACTCTCCCCGCGTGTGGGACTCGCCGAATGACTAAACCATACCCACTAAAAACCCAACTGAATTAAAACATACCAAAACATATCTCAAAACATACACCAAAACATTGAGGACAAAGAATGAGGGGTAGGATAAAAAATGCGGAAAATGAAAGATACCCGAGCCCTAATAGCGTCGGATCGAAAAGAACAAGAGGTGACCGAGGAAGGTCAGGAAAGAGAAAGGAAGGAGTCTTGCACAAGTAAGTGGAAGTAATGCCAGACTCAGCTCGGGGCCCCGTGTTTGCCAAACACGTACTTACTAGATGTAAGTTCCCTGGGGGGAGGGAACTTCTGTTTACATCACACGTACAATCAAATTCCCTATGTAAGGAATAGATGTTCCTGGGAATGAAATCATCTTAAATATATTTCATATATTTAAATACCCTTCTGCAAGAAATATAATAATTTTTAACAAATTTATCGAAAAAAAGTAATGGTAAGAGGTCATCAAAATAAGTAATATGTATCATAGAAGGCGCCATATAAATGGGAAGAAGCAAGGAGAAAGATGAAAAATATTGATTTAAGATGAGAAATAAGGAAATAGATAGAAAAGATAAAAATGTTTTCAACAGTGTTATTGCCATCATTTAATCAAAGTCTTTAACCTATAATTTTTGTCAGAGTTTATTAAGGTTAACATTTCTCTCCAGAACTGCGATTTTCAAGGTATAGATTTGTTTGTTATGAAAAGTCTCCGATCTCCTCATAGTACGAAAGAATAGGTTTGTGTTTTCGGTCGAACAATCAGAGAAGTCAAGTGACTTGAGTATGAACTCGTACTTGAACGAATTCTTTGTACTGGGACACCGGCTCTGGGTTTAATTTCTAGCGGGGCTAGAAGAAATTGTAGCGTTTTACTTCAATGTCCCTCCTTCTTCTATCCATCTGCTACTACTCCTAGTTTGACGAACTCTTACTATTACTAACTACTCCTACTAACACCTCCACGTAGGTCAAGTAGTTGGTAAACCCACCCAACCGGCCCACGTATTACCAATAGTCCTACCACCCAACTCCTACCTCCTATCGCCCCATGTACATGAGCTTCAATAGCACGCAACGTTTTACATTTACAAATAATACAATGGAAAAAAAAATCCCGATGAAGACATTATTGCAATATTGGTACCGAAATTATTTAAAATCACAATCGTTACATTTTTAATAATAAAACAAGTTTTTTCAAAAAAGAGCATATGATTTTTTTTCTTTATCAAGAATAAAATTGATGGACTGACAACGCTACGTTATTTCTTTGTAAAGACATTTTCAGTCACGAGATGCGTGATTTCTTAAATACTCCATTGACAATGTGTGTACTTCAACAGTTAAGAGGTGATAACTCTTAAAACCAAAATTGGTTTGTCAGCCCAAAATCGCTAATGAACTCTTGGAATACTTTATTCATGATTTCTTGACGTCTACGGCTTGGGAGTGCCCAGAGTTTTTTTTGTAGCTGAGTTCGCAGAATTCTCAGGAACACAGACGTCTTGTAAGGAGTGCGCGGGACAGAACGCGGATTATAGTTGTTCGATATCAACAGTGCAAAAATGATTTATTTTAAAATCATTATAAATTACTTTTCATCCACTAAAGGCGAAAGGATTACTGTTACATTTTAACAAAAAAAATGTATATAAATATCTATAAATATAATGAAATAAGGAACTGTATTATCAACCAACAGCCATACTCACTGTTGACACGGTTCGTTGATTCAGTGATTATTCTCGCTGACGTCAGTGCGTCCTGCGAAAATGTTATGTAAGTTCAATGACTACAAAGGCGCATCCATTCACCCCTTCCATCTCCTGTCATCCGTGACAGATCACAAGGTAATTCCTCGAAACCCGGTTCACAGAAATCACTATTGGGTGGCATTTTGGATCGCGTTGTCCTGCGTCATTGGAGAAAGCTTGTTGAAGTTACGATATTTCAGTACCTACGAAGACTGCTACGATCTGACTTTACGTAACGCTTACTTATCACGGGATTTCCTGATCGACGTGGATCGTTTGGAAGCAGTTGATCAGCCAAGAAAAACAAAAACTTTCACGCATAGACGGATCCAGAGTCATGGTAGTCATAATAACCATTATCCCCGACCCACAAAAATATTTTTTCTCTTGTACCAAAATAGAAAATAAAACTCATCAATTATTAACAATATTAATGTTAGAAACATTTATAAAATATTAGGAAACAAATGTTGTTTTATAAATATAGTGTAAAAATAAAAGTACAAACAAGGTCTAGCACTCCATGTTCTACTGTCATTTTATTCTTACTCACTTTTTTCAATTCTGATAAATTATTAAAATTTTCAAAATATATGAAAAAGGATTAATAAATTTGATTCCTTTTATACAGTTCGAAGTAGCAAAACCTATTGTTATTAGGCTTTTATGATATTACCAACTATTTTATTGCACGTTTGTTATTAATTTAATTTTATTTAATGGACTCGTTTTGCTCGCCGGGCGTTTTACACCAAGGCGCTCTTTAGGGCTTCATTCCAACCAGGCTCCACGTGTGGGAATCTCCACGACAACAAGAACGTATCGTGTTTATTCACAATCCAGTTTTCTTATGGTGATTTGATGTTTTTACCGGATGTAAATAAAATTGTATTAGTGCGCACCTTTGAGTCAAGGGCTACATAGCGAAATATTTTTTATACTAGTTTGAGTATATGAAGCATCCTAAAATTGCTTCCCAAAGTATAGCGCTTGCCACATTATTATACTGATCTCTGTAACAATCTTAGTTTAGATTAAGATAAAGTATTTCCCTGGAATATACACAAAATCATTTGTTATATGTCACCAAAGACTTCGTCGATGGAGTCAATATATGCTTGCACATTAATGATATTTTACGTCTGCTCTTCTGGGTATAAATGGTAAAGAAAAATGACCAGAGTTTTTATGAGACAGTTTAATTTTGACTCAAATCATTATAAAAAATTACACATGTCACAATTGTATAAAAACAATTTGGATAATAAACGCATAAAAGTAATACTACGTTTCAGCTTTAATGCAAGACTTCGTCAGGTGAATAGTTCATTGCTCTGACAATCACTCGCTTTGTAAAAGAAGTGTTTAGATGCTTTACTTAACTTTCCATTATACATAGCATAATTTATAATTACATAAAGTTGTGTTGTGGTATGTTATAATTGCATTCATTTTACACATAGAAATAATACTGTGTAATACATTATTTTTTCAAACTCTTATTAAATTTATTAATTTATTTTGTCTTTTTGCGGGGTTCAGGCCATCATGCCCGCTCTTCCACCCAACCGTTGGACTTGCGAGAGGAAATTCGGAAGGAGAGAAGTTGGGTTGCCAGGGAACGTATGGTACCGAACCGACATTTGTCGAATAGGTGAGGGAAACCCCAGCTGAAAACCTCACCTAGTTCGTTCGAGCGGGGTTCGAACCCACGCTCTACCGCTCAGCGAAGACGCTACCACTACACCACCGCTGTCGGTATTTTTGTGCAAAATTTATGTGAAATGATAAAGAACAAGACGGAAATAAAGAAGACTCTAGTATTATAAATGGTGGACGATGAGGAAGTTATGTTGACAAGAAATAAAATGATGAAGAGAACTATTATGTAGTTAGTCAACTAATGTTTGAATAATGTACTATAAATTGTTTACTACACATTGCCATTGAGCCAGATTCAATGAAAAATCTATTTTAGCGCGAATGTTTAATAATGTCCAATCCCATCATACAGAAATGATTTAATATCATAGCACATAATTATTATTTACTTCTTGACGTGATATGAAATTCAAATATACGAAAACACTTCGAAGAAAAACAAGAAAAAACCCTCAATCAATCAGCGCAGGACTGATTTGCTGTCAATAACAAACTACTAATAACCTCATGATGACAACTTGCGTTGTGACAAGTAAGGTGAAACATTGGATATCGGAGATGGTTCTTCAATAAACATTGTCTGTATTAGGATACTTTTCCATCATTACTAACATCTACAGTTTTATTACCCGGGTCCAGTTAATTTGAACTGTTTCTTTCCTTCATAAAAGTACCTCCAACTTTCTCCACGAAGGAAACATTTTGAACAGTGCAGTGTTGAAACAAGATTAGACTCATCGTAGCTATTATCGTGCACTGAGGGAAATCAAGTGGGAACCTTGACTATGCAATCGAGCAGCGTAGGAACAAAATGAAATCTTGGCAAAATTCATTCGAAAAGTTCATAAGAAATTTTCGATACACAACTGGAAAAATTGTATGTCATGTTAAAATAATGAAATAAAAACTAGATTTATACGATATACCCTCCACCAGGGACACACTTTGCATGATGCGACACTTTTTATTTATGTAAGTTACAATCAAAGTAACCTTATTATATCGTAAAATTGTTATCCAAAATTAAACTTTCTGTATGGGTAGGATTGAAGAATGCAATTAATTTCACAAAAAGTTCAATAAACGTAGAAAACTTGTTATAGGAACTAGTATGGACTAACATAAAAATTTGACTGGGATTTTAGTTACCAGTTTGCTTGCGCTTATTCTTAAATCTTGTTCTACACCAATGGCTCATCACCACTTACAATTGGTTCTTTTTCTCAGTAGTGAAGACTGATACAGGATTTTCCCTTAATATTCTGCTAAAGTAAATCTAAAAATGGAAAATACCAATAAAATTCTCGCATTGTAACAGGACTAACCTCGGGAGTAACCATTTCATTCGATGTAATATGTGTGATTTTGAATTTTGATTTTTAAATAGAGCAGATGCACTTGATACCTAATTTGATGTGTTTTAAGGACAAAAAATTTCTCATAAAAATTCAGCAGTTTCTGTATATATATTTAAATTAGTCTCCACTATTGTGAAAACCCACATTCTGAAAATCGTGTCGCTTTGCAACGTGTAATATGACGTAAAAATATATCTGTAAATTATTTTCTTTCCGTAAGCTTGAAATAGAAGAAAAAATCAAGAACATACATTTATCGTTCTTAAATAATTCACACTTTATACACTACATTGTTATCGGAGTAATCATATCATCCTTGAGTTTTGATATAGTAAAACAAACTGTTTTCTCACCATTACGCGTATTTTAGAGACACGATTCCTTAGACTTATTTCGTAAAACACAGCATAAGGTAGTCAATATTCATAATATACGAGCTAATAGAACAAGGGTTCAAAATTCAAAACCGATAGTTTCACGAAGTGTGATATGCAGATGATCCGGAATAAATAATCCATTTCCTAAATAATTATATCTAATTCTAATATTTGATTTCCAAGAATAAGATAGTAAAGTATCATTTGCACAAAGAAAACAATTATATGTGAATTCTTGGAATCGATTGAGAAAATTATTGTCAAACGATCTCCGATAAAATGAGTTCGATAAAAATCTCAACTCTAGTATTAATAAAACCTCTTTAAAATAACCAGAATATAAAATATAAAAGTATAATACAATATGTAAAAAATATAAGAAATAGTTATACGTAAAAAATAATTGAAAGAATTAAGTACTTTCGAGAATTTTACAAACAAGTATTATTAATATCAGAAATGCCGAAGCGTCATCCCCCATCAATAACAAAAATACGAAGTTAAGAGAAAATGTTTACTTATATGTATTAAAATATTGCAGCGAGTTTTTGTATTTTACTTTTTTTGTTTAATTTACACGTCGTAATTGTGTCGTAGTTTGCTATTATTGGAGTATCTCTTACAATTGATCTCTAAAATTCTAAAAGTTAAATCAGTTCAAGAAACGTTTCTAAGTACCTCTAAACCCTTCACATCGATCCTATCACAAATCCAAAACCTCAGTGGTGAGCACCAAATGCTCATTTGTGATAAGCCTCGATACACGTCACAACTGTTTCCTCCAGAAGCTAACGTACGTAGAAAGAAGTTCACACATATGTTCCCACGAAATCCGCAGAAACGGAAAACTGCAAACTATTATCCATCATGAAAGCTTATTAGTGTGTATGACAATCACTGTCAAAATAATCGGCGAAAAGGATCTCCGCTGGTTGAGCAACGCGATTTAACAGTGTGCACCTCCTCATCGCTGGGTTTCGATGAGACCTTCTGATTTAAATATAAATGATACCTTGGTTTTCATCGAAATCCCAAACCGACGAGAAGCGAGGAAATTATTTCCATACGGCGTATTTAAATCAAATTACTTGTACTGGGCACTGCAAAATGCACACTAAATTTAAAATTTATAGAGAATAAATACAGCATTCAGAACTAAAGGAATAGTACATTAATATTAAATGAAGATAAAATATCACGGAAAGATTAAATGAACATTAAACAATTTCGGGTCATACCCTAACATGGGTTTTTGGCACTACAACCAGCTTCGGAGGCCCATGACGCACAAGAAAACTGCGGTAAGAGATCTGTATATTTCACCTCCTCAGGATTTGCCTAAAATGAGACAAGTCACTAAACAAGATTGCAACCATTATTTTCAAAAAAATTAGTAGTGATCTCATTTGGACATTGCGACGAAATCCGGAGCATAACAAGACGAAACCGAAGTCAACGAAATCCGAGGCATTCCAGTAATTATCTGAGTAATAAGTAATAGAGAAAGGATAAAAAAAATTGTAGTCACTTTCAATTCTACAGTAAGCCTATCGTAAGCTTCACCGGGGTATGTGGATAATTTTTTTAAAGGTAATTATTTTCCCGGTTTTGCAAATGTTATACCCGTTTCCTATTTAAATCCGATTTAAAATCATCTATGTATGATTCTTATTAACTAGGACTTATTATAGTCTGTAGTTTCTGGGGAGATTTATAACTTTCTTGTGAGTGGGCACAGACAAAACCTTCAGTTCACTGTTTTAAGTTGTTTTATATTTATTTCACGTAGTTAAAAATTGTTTTCATATAATTTCCGTTAATAACATATTGTTTAATAGGTTGATATATGAGAAAAAGTTTCGTCAAAAACCAAATATTGGAATTTTTTCATTTTTACATATTTATGCAGCATAAACTGCAAAATCAATCACGAATCACGGACTTTTAAAACGTTTCCATTGCAAGCCACATACGCCTTTTAAATTTATTGAAATAAACAGAGATGAAAGAAAAAATATTTTTCACTATGCGAATTGGCAATATCAATTTCAGGATACTAATTATTGATATTAAGGATTATAAATACAATACCGGGATATGAAATTAATTCCCATGATAGACGATGAACTGAATAATAGTTCTTCGTAATTATTGGTCTATTGATGCTTAATAGTCACTAGTTTCAAGAAAGTACGAATGGAAAGCTTTCTGAATCAACTAAGTGATTTGTCCTCTTTACAAAGAACTTCAAAGAAACGACCTTGAGCGCAACATTACCGCAGCCAATTCTTTTCATTCCTGATAACAAAGCTGTCACAACCTCAGGACGCTCTGCGCAGTGGGTCGGACGTAATGGAACACTCCTTGCAACGGCTGAAAGTAAAGAATGACGAAACAATATTCGTTGCAGAGATTGTGGCATTCTTTAAATACTGGGAGATATTAATATTGATGGAGATTAATTAATATTGAGCAGATAGTTTATTTTATCAATTTATTTCACTGCTCATGACGAGGTTACGTCAATTAGTCCTGGTCTTCGGCCCAACCGTTATTTGGGCGATAATTTGGGAAGGATGTTGGGTTGTCAGAAAACCTACGGTACCGACCTGACCTCAAGAAAATACATTCGTTTGAAAGCAATAAAAGAGAACTACCAGATATAATTTAATGCAACATGGATTGTTATTTATTTTCACAAATTATTATGCTACAGCTTTATAAATTACGTGAATAGAGTATTTCAATTTCAATGTGTTTAAGTGTAGAGTGTAATTAGTTATATTTGGTTTGTTATTGCTTCTATTTGTCTTGATTGAGAGCGAGAGCTCATTCAACATATTTTCTCACCTTTCCAGATTACTACTTCGGAAACAAGGGAGCGAATACTTATTATTATAAGGCTAATTGCTTCCATGCTTGAGTACTGCTCATCTGAAAATGTCAGAAACTGTGACGGAAGGGATTTCGTACTCAATAGATGTGGAAACAGCATTTTGTATAATAATTTTAATTATATTTCTTCCACATAAATCGTACCCAAAGAATCATTAAGACCTTGTCTCAAAGAAACTATTTTTCCGTTGACACGGTCGTACACAGAGTTTTGTTGAAAAGGTTTGGAGTGAAATTCTCAAAGAAAACATCTCTCACAAAGGTTCGTCTTTTATTTTCATTCAAAATATTTATAAACAAATTCAGCGCCAACTCAATATTAATTAACAATTATCTATATAAATTTAACCAGCATAATGTTTTATTTTCACGCACTCGAAGTAAAAGAAAGACCGAAACACTGCGCAACGACCTGTCGCGGTGCGGGACCAGACCAAATGGAGGCAACGTATCAACGTAGCGGGTTCTCCCGGAAGGCGGGACAACCGCCGAGGAAGAAAAATATTTTATTTGTCACTAAAATGAGTTAAAGAGGCGGAGGTCGGGCCCCTTGGACTACGCCAGGGTGCTAATCCTCTCCTGTTTCATGGAATCCGACACACTACACAATGTTTCCTCTACGAAACGAGTGTTTAATGTAAAATAATTTCCTCCAGAAATAAAATTATTTAAATAATTTCCTCCAGAAATAAAATTATTTAAATAATTTCCTCCAGAAATAAAATTATTTAAATAATTACCTCCAGAAATAAAATTATTTAAATAATTATTACTTTTACCAACAGACTATTTGGGACACAAAACTACGATAAAACTTTTTGTGTCCCGATGTGAAGATAAATAACGAAAGAGATTGAAAGCAACACGTGTTCAGACGCGACGTGAGTCGGAATCTCAAGAGATGCAACATAGAAATCCTCGCCGCAACCCAAAGTTCAAATCACGAAAGGAAGTAAGAAAGTGCTCTCAAGAGAAAGGGAATTACAACACACTATTAACATAGTGGGTCAAGAGAAAGGAATATTTGGAAACGTTCAGAGAATCAGAACACTAATACTTACATCCCATTCTGTATTAATGTACTAATATTTCTAACGCCACTTGAACAGTAACGTAAGGTCAACTTTCATGAACATCATTTTGAACCACAATCTAGTTTCGGAATTTAGAGAATGAGTTTCACGAAACTTAAATGCCAAAATGTCGCTTGTAAATTCATATTTGGTATTACTTCTTTCGAATTTATATAAAATAAAATAAATTATATAACCTTATTTTCATAGACTCGATTTATTTTCATTTATATATTCTTCACGACGTTTTGACCCCCAGTAAGGGCCATCGTCAGGTAACAACTGACAAAAATTACGGGAACTGGTACAGATGTTGGAAATGATACGAAGAGTTCACATACAATCACAGAATGTAAATTACAATAAATCGAGTATCAGAAAATAAGGTCTTATAATTTATTCAATTTGATGTAAGTTTATATCCATGAAAAATGATCATTCTTTTCATTATCTGATACACGTTTGGTAAAGTAAACAAGAAAACTTAAGTCAGGCTGTGTTTTATGTTAATCATTTTCTCTGCGACAAGAGATTGTGATTTCATCGTGGGAGGTAAATGTCTTTACCGAAACCAACAATTAAGTAAACAAGAAGGAAAGTTATTTCTCCTACGCTTAATCCCATTACAGGGGGTCGGCTCTCTTTTTCAGGACTAGTCACTCTTCTCTACGACGCGGTCGGGTCTAAGTCGTCTCAGATGATGTACAATAATCTTCCATGATCCTCCTTTCATTGACCAATCATGAATGCTGAGGTCTCCGTCGTCTCTTATTGAGCACTTTCCTGCTAATCTGAACGTAAACAACTCGTAGATTGAAAACGATCTGTTTTAAATGAGTACGCCAGTCCTATATTAGATTTTCCTCCAATGTCTGCTACTTTCTTCATATTATTAGTTAAACATGTCGACCATGCGTATTGCACAAGACTGTACGTTCCAAATACTATTATTTATGTTTAAGTTGTACTTTACTTGAAAAACATTATGGTTGGACACTATAATTTATTTTACTCGAATTACCAGTCACTCTGTTTATCACATCAGCGTTTCGTAGTTAAGAGTGTTTGACATGGGAACTTGGATTCAAAAATGTCCCCGAATTATTGTGCGTTTTATATTGTATGATGTGTTTTTAACAGTTTTAAATGATCGAATCATTATTTTTATGGTCCTATGTAATTATGTATGATGTTTATTTGTCCATTATTGGATTTCATTATAGATGATATTAGATTTATTATTCTACCATTAACTGATTTTGTATCGATTAGAACTTACATTTGTTTTACCTAGATCACATCTTGATAAGGGTTCTCATTGGCAAGTACCGAAACTTTGATCAACTAAACATTCTGGCTGGTAATTCAATTAAAATAAATTATATTATCAACTATTACAGTGTGTAATGCAAACTAAATATGGTAGACATTCATAAGACCAGTCCTGAATTTCGAAATTAGAAAACAAAAATACATTTCACAAGTTTATAATAACTGAAATACTAAGGAAGTGTTCTTCAAAATCAATTGATAATCCGTGAATTATCGGACATCGCCTGCGTTTACATTCCCTGAAAGCCCTACGATATAGGTGCCTATAATCGCGAAGGCAAAACGTCTTGAGTGATGCCGGGAAATGTTTGTCACATTCAAAAGTCAATTTTTGTTGTTTATATCTCAATTACCTTGTACTTTAGTTTTAAGCATATTAGTGGCAACCACGACAGTCTAATTTGCAACAAAAAGTTACTTATAAAGAAAGTAATATAAACTGTGAATTTGCATGTCATCGATCGTAAGTAGCGAGACCTGCTCACGGGATATTTTACTATTAACTACAAAAATTATTTATTTAATAGTGATATATTAGTTTATGACAACTAAAGTATTAAACGAGAGAAGGAAAACACAAAAAGAGATATTCTTTTATTAAAATTAAGTAAAAATTAGAATATTCATTTGTTTTATTGTGACACCCTGATTTCGACGTTTTTATCTACCATCCTAATTTAATGGTCTTCAAAACCACAATACCAAGTGATAATTACATCTCGTATACTCCGTCTTATAGTTTCTGTCAAAATAAATTTTATTATTTCCTTCACAAAAAACAAAAAAATCCTAACACTTTTTGAAGGCTGAATAAGAGTTTTCATCCTTAGAACTCTAACACGACGAAATAGCTGCTTGTTTACACTTCAGAATAATGAATGGTGAGATACAAAGGAAACATGGGACAAGAGACCACTTTTGGAACGTTGCCAAATGGCATTGTAGCATTACGCATGTAGAAAATAAATATTTATATTCGAAGATGAAATTTATTTACATCTTGTTAGCTGCGAGACGAAACATCGCGTGTTACCATAGACAGGATCGTAGACTACGAATCGTGATGCAAATGTTTGCTAATTACACTACGCAACAAGTTTCAAGTATATTTTTTTTCTCCTGGTTGATAAAATTGTTTACTATACTAATTTTGGAGCGCTGAATTTATAGGAACAATTATTTCACATTTTCTCTATTACATCACATTTTAATAATAATAATAATAATAATAATAATAATAATGTTTTAAAAAGGATTATAACACTGTTTTCTGGGAAAACAATAAGAAACACCATTAAACAAAAACACACACACACACACACAAAATGTACAATGTTAATATGTACAAAATCTAATTAATACTAATTTCTTTGAGTAAAAAAGGATGTTGAAACCTTTCTTTTGTATCGTATCTCATCTGTCTTCCTCAACAGAAGCCGATTGTAATTGCCCATCACTGCAGGGTTCCAGCGCCCTTGGTAACGACGGTCTATGGTAAGGTTATCTTGGTGGAAGCGTTCACCCGATTCATCGTTTAGAGTTCCAAATTGTTTTCAGAAACGTCTTGGTGAAAATGCAAAAAGTGAATTTCTAAGGACATTTTGCAATCCGTGTTTTTATAATTGTCTAAGAAATCAATTACTACTGCAACATAATTGTCATCTTTCTGTTACCCGAAAATGAGTGAATCACCCATATTTCTCTAAAAAAATTGGAAAAAATATGAAAATTGTACATAAAATACTGCCTTTGAAATATCTTAAAAACCTTGCGTGATAGGACATTTCTGAAGGTCACATCAGATTCTACAACATAAAAATACAAAAGAAAATCTTCATTTCAAATCAGATTTAGAATGGCTTTTACCTAGTGTTATGGGACATGACTGGAATTAAAACTTCATAAACTGCACACAGGTAAATGACGCCCCTGAAATTACATAACAGAAACATTTCTTTTCGTCCCATTTACATTGCGAGAAATTTATGGATAAAGTTTTATTGGGAGAATTCCAAGAGTTTTATTGAGAAAAAAGTTACGTCGTATTTAAAATCTGATATATACTTTCCATCATTTCTTTTTTCTTGTAGTGTAGTTTTATGGCATAATGAAACCAAAGTCTTTATAAAGTATTCTGGGAAAAGGNAAAGCCTTTATAAAGTATTCTGGGAAAAGGAGCCCAGACAATGTAGTGATAAGCCATTGCTGTTGAGCATAATTTTCCAGATGTTGGGAACAGGGGGTTAATTGGAGGAAAATACAATCAATTAAAATTTATTACCAGATGAGCAAGCGAACGTCTTAGCAACTAAAATGCCAGTAGAGTCTTTATGTTTGCCTTCACGAGTTTCTATCACAGTTTTACGACAATCTTTATGAAATACTCGCATATTTCGTTTCTACACACCGTAATTCGCAACCTAATATGTTTCTTGGAGTGTTCGGATAAATTTTGTATTTTTAACGTGATGTAGCGTGCAGTGTATGAAAATAAATCACACATAATTGATTTAAGAACTATACGGTACAACAATACTTATTACAATGTATTGAACACTCTAAAAGACGTCACAGAAGGTATTGCCGGCCGTTGCATTATATTGATAAGTCAATGCATTGAAATGGAACATTACTCATACTATACGGTATAAATTAAAATATATAATGTTAATTAATAAAGAATCATTTCTTGTCTTTGAACTCTTTTAATTAAAATAATATCAATTAAATTTATAAACACAATGGCACAGTTTTCCTCCAGAACAGAAATGTACCCCAATTTTTTCTGATTCTTTTATTTTAATGGGGTTTTAGGGCTCACCAACGTCAAGGTCGTAGAGCCCTTATTTTCTGATCCTCAGATCTGGTTTTCAGGTCTGGATTTGGGACTTACCGGATCCTGTCTCGTATTCAGTGCGGATCCTTGATTTTAATGTTGGTAACCTTGGTGTGATTCCCCGCGTGTAACCCCTTAGCTGTCGGTGGTTGCCACAGTGCATCTCGCACATGCCGATTGACGGTCGCTAGCCACCGACGAGACGAACTGCTTCCCCGCGGGTGTTTCTGGGGAAAGCCAGTCAACGCCTTCCTCATGCCCCAAGTCGGTGGAGTGAGTGAGTGAATGAGGGGAGGAGGCATGTTATCGTCGTCCACCCGTGACGCAGTCTCGTCATTCGGAGGCATAAGCGGAACGTGGAACATTTACGTTCCGATTTGGGAAGTTAAGTCGTAATCATTTCCACAAGACCGATGTCGTAAGGTAAGTTACAGAGAATAAACCTTGACGGAAGATATAAACACAGGATGACCCATTGAGTAGACGACGTCTTTTTAGGACGAGGACTCAATTAACACAATTCGGTGTGGCGGATTTTGAAGAAAACTGTCTCAAAATTTATCTACATAACGGAAAATGGAGTAAATAAAATTTCAAAATTGTCTGTTTTATTAAGATATGTGTAACCCCTAATAGACAGGATAAGTTAAGAATATGGGTTTTGTTGTAATGTTATTTACGTAAATAAATTAAAATTATCAAATATCAATAATATAAACTAATGAAATATAAACAAAATACAAACATCGTAAATTTAGTGTTATAATTCTGCTATATTGTGATTTAAGCAAACACACGAAACACATAAAAGAATAAGTCCTTACGAAATAATCTAGCCTGTTAGAAATATTTATTTATATTTTATTGATAAACCTTTTGCCTTTATTAATTTTTCTTGTAATGATTAGGTATTACGTAATTTTAAACTTTTCTAGATGTTGATAACATTTAGATCAGGTTTGTTAAATTTTTGGCGTCAATTTTAAATTTAAATTGTAACCAAGCAGAAAAAAATAATTTCGAGAATTGCATTTTATATTAAAAAAAGACAGCTACACAAGAATTGTACATTTTATACGTTATAATAAGGAAATTTTTGACCCTTCTTCTCTTGATTTAATATGCAGTCACTTAGATTTTATGCGATGGAATTCATGTCGAAATACTCCAGAACAAGCCATTGATCTGGGATTTCCCAAGCACGCAGTCTTGCAACAAGCAACGAAAACAAAGAATGTACAAACCGTATTATGACGAGCATTAAAGCATATTCCGTGGTGAGCTAAAGGAAGCGGAGGAAATTGAAGGCACTGTAACATTCATTGTCAAACGGCGTTACGCAACCTCCGTTCATCCTCTTGGCTCATCGTGAAGAGAAAGGTGTGGCGAGCAGGTGGGCGTCACTGGATAGGGGAGAAGGTCCACGGAGGATAGACGAAGCGGAGGCAAACGAAGTATTAAAAACCACGAAAAGTAACGCGAAAGATATTAAATCTATTAGAAGAAAAATATATACAACTTTTTTTCCATTTATTTATTTTTAGTCGTGTCCCGTCTACAGACAATCCACAACATTATCTCTTTGTTCTTCTTTCTTCTCTATTAACTTTTCATTCCGTGTTTAATTTCTTTTGTTCGTTCTATATATTCTGTAAAAATTTCGAATCGTCTTTCTGTTTTAATCTTCTCCGGTCCTAGTGTACTCACCTTTGTTTCTGTTTTCATGTTTCTGAGATACCTCGCTCTTTCTCGCCCATAGTTGATGCATACCCAAAATACATGTTCGCGAATTTTCTCTGTAATTTCACGTTTCATCATCTACTAAATTGAACCTTTTGAAATATCTCTTGAAGTCTTCATGGTTTGTTAAAAGTTCTGCTATTCCTGCTCTCGGTCTGAACCATTTCCTATGTCTTTTCGCATAATTCATCTTCGGTATTAGTTGGTACAACTCTCTACCTGTAGATGTATTCTATTCTATTTGCCGTGCACTTCGTTATTTTCTTTCTCCAGTTTTTCTCATCTCGGTGAATTTGTCTACCACACATAAAACTATTTACGTCTATCAATTTTACCCTATTAATTGAAATTTAAGATATTTTAAACATTAATTTCTATATTTTACTACACATTGTTTTAGCCAGGTTTTTGATCTTAATCAATTGTTTGCACAAATAAAGCAGTAATGCATGAGTAATGTTTCATGTCAATATAATGTTGTGTATGGTTTGTGCTTTTAGTTTTTCTGATGTTGCATATTTTCCAATTTCATTCATGACATGTAACTAGGATACTGCTTTATTTAGTGAACACCTCATGATGACTAAAATCCTGACTAAAACGATATAGTAATTTATCTAATAAAGGTTATTAAATTTCATAACTTCAGTAACATGTAAATCTGAAGGGGAAAAAGTATCAAGAAAAGAAGAGGATTAAAAAGAAAAGATTAATTACGAGTCCCTCACGTTGTGAAAGGGCAATATGGACTTGAAAAATCTCTACTTCGAATTATATTACTATGTATTGATATCAAGCGGTAGAAGACAAAGTAAGATTTGTTCTGGGTGAGATGTAAGTTATAGAATGCAAAGGGAAGAAGCTACGGGAAAAGATAAGTGGAGGAATGGAGAGAGGAGTTATAGAACAAATAATTCATCATACTAAGCAGAGCCATTTAAATAACTTCCAGGATTTTACTCAAACAGGTTACAGAACATCGAGATTTTAAATGTGTGTAGCAGCATAATTCATCTTTGGTTTCAGAACTGCTACATATTATCACTCCAGGCGTGTTATTACTCACTTGCATAAATATTACATGTGATCATACGGAAGACACTGTGTTCAAAGATATCGAACGCAAGACAAACGAACGTTTGTTTACTCCAAAGACCGACAGATGTGTACGCGTTTCTAGACAAGAAATGATGTTGTATTGACAAGAAATACGAACGCTGTAAGGAATGTTCCAGAACAGCTGTCAAGGCAAGACTTATTGACAAGAAATACGAACGCTGTTAGGAAGGTTCCAGAACAGTGACAAAGAATTCTCTCGGCGAATCAGAAGGTTACCAAGGTGGAATTATTTTGTTGATCACAATTAGAATTCATTCTGACTAGAGAGCTCCTATTGAGTAGACCTCTGTGTAAAACTATCTTTCTACGACCGGCTCACGGATAACCGAGACGTTTTTTCCTCGCTACCCGAACTCAGATCAGTGAAGCGACTAAATGTCATTACTGCAGCATATGAACATTGTGATTGATCTTTGTGAAGTGAAACTTGAAGATTTCTACAACTCAAATACGTGAGTGCTGCAGAGTACTGCACAGAAACTGTTTTCTCAGGAATTGCATACGATTTGACGTGCCCTACTGTTGTTGGTACCAAGTATGTTTCTCTTTCTACGAGCACTTAGTTTCTGCTCTAAGTTAATAAAATAAAACTCATCCTTTTCCTGATTTTTTAATTATTTATTTTGAAGGGGATTTCGTTATGGAAAAATGCAGTTAAAACCTGTGAAGTAACGAAATCAATCACCCCGACAGGTGTAATCCCGCGTCAAAATAAAATGAAACTCTAAATGACGTATACGTAATGAGATCTGAAGTCAGTGCGCAGCATTTTGGTGCTCAGCAAGACATAAGCAGAATTGCATGTTTCTTTTTTTGATATTTCCAAGTAGAATATTTATTGGTAAAACCAACTTCAATAATATTTAATCCTCTTGCAGAATTCATCATTTCGGATTTCACAACACTGAAATGTATGCGAGTCAAGTATGCCGAATACATTTGAACAGCTGTGTTCCAAAAGAAAAAAGCGACCTGATCTTTCGAATCTAGCCCATATTATTATTATAGGTATTGAAGTTACTATAAATATATTAAAATGCAGATATTATGAAAAGGTCGTTGATATATTTCACATTTTCACAATCTTACGATAATAAAGTATATACATTGATGTTACGCATTATGTACTGGAGAATAGAATAGCATCCTCATAAAGAACACTTCAGTGACAAAATTAATATTATAACTACCAATATTTGATAATGGGTACTACCAAGATTAAATAATGCAAAAAATTAAAGCTATTTTTTCGTAATTCCTCAGAACCAAAAAACGTAAATTAAAAAGAATGCAAATGTTTACTCCTTTGATTTCTTACTTCTTTTTATTTTAATTTCGTAAATCCTAAGACATTATTTATAATATAACGGGGCTTGAAATCCCCATATGACGTAAAAATCTATGGTGGCGAGCTAAGACGCATCTTTAGAATGAAGAGCAAAAGCTGGCGTGTGTAAGAAAGCGGGGTCCAGTGGCGGGGCTGGACAGGGCGAGGCATGCTCGTCGGCGGCTCGACAGCAGCGCATAGTGAAGGAGGCCAAGGCCAGAGGTGCTCAGGTCTCACTGAGGCACCGAGTGACCTGCCTTTGCTTGAACAGAACTTGCTCACGTGGGCACACCCACCTTCATATAAACATCTTCTAATGAGTATTTCGAAAATTTAATTAACAGCACATCATGCAACCAAATTATTCATGTCAAATAATCTAACTCCCACTGAGGTCCCTCACATCAAGTTGTGGGCCCAGTGACTGTTTTTTTGATAAGCCTCACACCCCAAATAATATAAAATATTTTTTGCAGAAACCCTTTTCCACCATAATGTGACGAAATGAAATCCGCTCGTATAATTCAGTGGATTGGTAACGACTGAACGTGTAATGTTTTCTTTCGCATAAAGATGATCAGCAAATTGAAGAAAGTTCAGCAAATTTTAACTTACAAGATTAAATTCGCAATTATTAAAATCCAATCACAAACATGAATCATAATAATATGTAAATTAAGTTTACGAATATACTTATTCAATAATACTTTACTTATTAGTTCAACCGTTATGTGAAATTTGTCATGAAAATATCTATCACAAAAATAAACAGAAAGAGATTTAAAAACAAACCCTTTTAATCAAATGATTGCCTCACACTAATACTGCATAGTTGTTTTTACGAATGAACTATAAAGAATAAAGTAAAATGATGTTAAAGTGTTCACAAAAAAGCACGCAATTCGGAGGAGGAATATTCTTTTGCTCATTGTTTATAAAATTTCACGTAAGGAAAATAATAAAACGACATAACATTCAGTAAAAAAATAATTTATCATTTAAATTTGAGAATGCGTTGTTTTCTTTTGTCTAAAATCTAATTCGTTTAGATGAATGTGTGCACGTATATATGTTTCAATGCACAATTTGGTGGATATTAACCAATTTTGATGAAACTGCCTGGACCGGTCTAGACGGTCCAGTACGCCACTTAAAATTATTACATTTTTTTCGTGAAAACACTGCGCGTGATATAGCAATTCATTAAGATGAATGTCAAGCAGTCGAGTTAGACGAGCTATTTCAGTGGAGGTATCGTGGAATTCAGTTTTATCTACTAAAATTCTATGTGTAAAACGGCCGAAACTTCCAGGAGACAATGAGCAAAATTCAGATCGTACACATCTACAAACCGTCTCAAAATAATGGTTTCACACTCCTAACCAATTCATTATCAAGCATAATCTACGAGATAGATGGAACTTAACCTTCTAGAACTAATACTGAGAAGAAGAAACGAGTCATGAGAGAATAATCTCCGCCAAGTAGTAAAACAGAGTAATTAGAAACAGTGATAAAATCACGAATTAAATGTTCAGATACAATTTATAGTCGACAATTTTATAGTTTAAACATAAGTAATTGTAATATAAACACTAGAAAGCTATTATGACTCAACGACTACATTGTCAGAAT
Source organism: Laupala kohalensis (assembly GCA_002313205.1). Lineage (NCBI taxonomy): Eukaryota > Metazoa > Arthropoda > Insecta > Orthoptera > Trigonidiidae > Laupala > Laupala kohalensis. Next base: position 266,777 of record NNCF01128401.1, read on the forward strand.
ATTCTATTTTTTTCACGAAGAAAGTATGACAGGGCACGCTATTCGCTCCAGCGAAGATTCATGTATAATTTACTCGATAAATGGTAAACTTATTTAAAAGTGAATTAAATCAGATTTCTTGTCCATACAGTAAAGATCGTATGATCATTTCGTTACTTATAAAACATTTGCGGTAGTTCTAATTCAAACATATTATATCTTCTCTTTTTGGTTCATCCACGGAATTCGTAAATACAAGAAAGATTAAGTTTTAAGGACAAAATATTTCGACAGAATTAACTCAATATTAGTGGGAATGAATTCAAGTAAATTTACAAGCATTTCCTATTTCTTTACTTAGTTGAATACAACACTGAATTATCGAACACATAATCCAGTTTGTAAGGACATGTGAGGTGAAGGATTTAAACCACATTCAATTTCAATTTATTGCAAAAAAAAAAACAACAACAGAAAAAACTGGCTACGAGCACGTGGAAGAAATAAACTAATGTACTCTCCAGAGCAAGCAATAAACCTTCACATCAATCCCGGTAAAATTCCCTAAAGGAAAACCGGAGAATAACCCGGGTCTCGATGGGAATACAGATATTATAAGCTGAACTCTGCCAATATTCGGTAACGACATAAAATGTAATAATAAGGCATACTAAGAACAAATATAGAAGCAAGCGTTAAAGATTTTGCATTTTGATGTGCTACTATTACAATAATAGAATAATGACACGATAAAGTACCTACCATGAATATAAAAATGACATATACTGGAAATGAACTGACATTAGTATACTAATTAATAACTTGAATGTAAAAAGTATTTTATGAGAAATATAAAGCTGACACTAAGTTTGCTAACTAAAATCGCTTAAGTTCGTGACACATGACGCGACATAGTAAAAAGCTTTTGAGTATCCATTTGAAGAGATTCATTTATGAGAAATTTTGATTAGGGAATGATCCATAATCTCTTTTAGGAGAAAATTATTTAGGATTCTTCGTGAATGACGTTCTGACAGAGGTCGATGGAAACACTAGGGCGGTGAATATTCGTATCATCTTTACTTCTATCATCGACAGTCGCAAGCTATACTGCTACGAAATATTGCAACATGAAGGATGCATGCAACCACACAAAAATCATGTAACTTATTAAAAACTAAATATTGAAAACAAAGGATTAGCACATTTACAATAACAGCAATATTTGAAAATAAATTTGATGCAACCATTTAGAGAGACGTTTTGAAGATCCGTAACATTTTCAGCTTTAAAGCTATGGTTTCTGACAACTAAGTGCTGTTATATACATTCTATACAATAAAATTGCTTCTCCAAATAGCTTATTACCTCATAGTCCTGTGCATGGTCATCTGCAGGTTTAACAAAATGTTTATTTTCAGTTCTTCCTAAATTATTGTGATCATGAAATGTGTCCCGAAGTGAAAGCTGTTCTTTTAAATTTAGTCGATGTGACGATCAATTTTGTGAACTTCCGTCTTCTGAAGGGCCATCGAGTGGACGAGGGGAAATATTAGACCGTTTTGCTTATTAAGCGCTTATTTATTATCTTTCTGATTTTTATCGATTACTTAGCTGATTATGCTGTAATCTTTTACAAAATTACAGAAAAATGGTGTTTTTTAAAATTCAAATGACATGACTTATCATAAATATGCAAGTTTCACTTGGAAAACATAAGAAACCGTCTTAATTTAGAGTAATATTTGTTGATTTTTTAAAAATTAATCTGACCACTAATTTCTTTAACGGTTTCTTGGAATTACCCATCAAAATGAACTGAGTGATAGGAAGAGATCTCAGAGTAAAGTTTCTCATAAAAAGGAAACAAAGAACTCAAACGCGGACAAAAGAGAATATCTATTGATTTTCCTCTTTCTTAGACTAGAAGATCGAAAATATACCTTTATACAACGGTAGGGTATGTGTCCTTCACACACAACACACGACGGCAACTCACATTCTAACCTTGTTCCTATACATCGATGAACAAATTTTGTTTATACTTCACCTTCTCCTCACTTCATTTATCTAAAGGTTCTTATATCGTCAATTTTTCAATACAGTAACTTATATTTCCGTTAGATTCGTACTTTTTAGTTTCTTTAAAAAAATTGTTTCTGCTGCGGCTTCACGAGCCTCTAGCAAGGGTTTTGGATTCGTTTGATAGCGATATACATTGAATTAGATAACAGGAAAAGAAATTCATATATAAATACAAGTTACCAAAGAAAACATTAAACTACTTGGAAATAAATGAATATAATTGTGAAATAAATATGCCAATTGTAAAGAAACCCATGAAGATACGTCTATGTTTCCACTTCAGGGAGGATCAAAAGAGCATCTACGTAACGTTCTGCGGATTCTTTTTTGATGTGATTGTTTGCTAAATTCAAAATGTAAAACCGTGGGTACAGAGAGTAAATTTTTGTATAATTTTTGTAGGGATTGAAGAATGTAAGTGTCAATCGGGGGGAGACCTAATTCTGAGTGAAGTTGAGAGTTTGGTATTATCTAAGGAACTTTTGTGATAGTTCGGAGTAAGTGATTTTAAAATACTTGCTGTCAATGTACGTAGATTAATCCAGTTTCAATATACTCCTGATGCATAGCCTAAGAACACTTCCTTTATGAGTCTACAATAACACTAATGAACCTCTGCTAGTCATCACACATAATAAAAACTTGATCTGACCTCAATCAATTTAGCTAATGTTACGCCAATTAAAAAAAAAACTCCTACCTACTAGTGTTTAGAGTGACAAATTTTTTATAATGGAGAAAGATATTAAACAGTAATAAATATATAAATAAATGTCAAAAGTATTAGCAAACAGCGTTACCACGTGCAGGACAATAAACTAATTTACTCTCCGAAAGCAAGGAAAGGACCATCCAATCAATTCCGATCAAGAGTCCTTAGGCAGAGGAGGATAGTAACTTTTATCAAACTCCTTAAATAAGAATCAAAATAGTTGGCTTTGTCAACATTGTCAACAGAATACTAAAAAATTTGTATTTAATAAAGCACAAGAAAACATATTTAGCATGCACATTATAAAGCAGAATGTAGTATAAGAAAACGAAAAAACGTGGATTTGAATCATAGTGTTATTAATGAAAAGAAGTCAACAAGGAAGAAGTATTTCACTCAATCATATGGTCAACTAGTAACAGTCTAGTACTAGTAACAGTCTTAAACATTTTTCTCCATTTTACCTAAAAGGCATGAGTTATAAATTAAACATTCTCTCGTAAACGTTATACGTTATTTATTGACAAGAAATAAATTGAATTTCTATAAAAACTTTACTAGTTGCAACAAAACCTGGTAATATTTATTCAAAAAACGGTTAACAATGAAGGAAATCAATTATTTTGTAGTGTAAAAATGCTTTTACGTTCGTTGTCGAAAAATGTAGTTATTTTAAGACATATATGCGACAAGGTAAACAATTTTCATTTGAACTATGAAAATTTTAATGAGGTAATATTGATATGATGGAGAGCAATGAAAAACATTTCTATATACTTAGATGTCATAGCATGACTATTCGGGTGGTTTTTAAATTAGCTTTTGAAATTAGGACTGACACCCCCCTCATATTTCGTTTCATGAAGTAAAATAAGATTCCCACAAATTTTTCAGATTTTAAAAATAAATTTCAGGGGTTGCAATCAAGAATTGAAATTTTGAAGAGCTTGGAGCTGGCACTGATATATATTTTCAAAATCTGATAATTTTATCAAAATCTTATTTTTAAGACGTAAAATAAAATAGGAATATGCCCAGTGCAAATTTCAAATTTGTATGTTTTTTAGAAACACACAAATGACTATATTAATACTTCAAGAATTTCTTCTGAGAGAAACGAAAATAATACGAGTGCAATAATACCTTGATATGAAAGATTCCCCATAAATGAAACCTGATTTCAATGAAGTAATTATTTTTAGAGGGAATTTATTAGTACGTGGTCCCTCCGAAATATAAAATATCATAAGTATGCTGTGTAGTTCATGTTGCACAAAGGCACGAAAAGACTACACAAACGTGAAATTACACATGGAACTATGCAGCGAGTCGAGGATTAACATACGACAAAAGAAAAACAGTTTATGCCAATAAAGAGGCTGCATACACTGCAATACTCTTTCTTCGAACGGATGGTTGCTTGTCCTTGACAATTCGCAAAGCTAACGCAATATTGTTTTATTATTACAGAACAAACGCGGTAAAACATGCGACATCACCTAAGTAACTCCGCTTTGTTTTACACCAACACTGAGTTAAACATTATTCAAGCACTTCCTAGGTATCGTGTCATTTCTACGGAATACTAATTCCATAAAACTAAATATAATTACAAGGGAAGGTTTTTTAAAAATTTCGAACAGAAAAGAAAACAAGAAAAATCTCCATATTTGTAAGTTTATCGAAAATTATATTTCTCAAATATTATAATTTAATAAATATATTAGTGACTGAAATGTATTTAAGAGAGCGTTCAGAAGAATAAAATTAGTCAAAACTTTCGTACATACAAGTCTATATTGATACGAGAATTGTCATTACAGAAGAAAACATGCTATGCATGAAGATTTGTAGGACACTTTACGAAATCCGACTTACAACAAGCACCCCTTTTAATGCGTAGCATCCATTCTTATCCATTTCAGTGGTAAATATAATTAACTGAAGCATGGAGATAACATTTCCCATATCATTTACAGGCGAGTATAGAAATTATGGAATTAATCAGAAATCAAATGACACATTAAACACGAGAGTAATTTTGAATGTGAAATTTTATATTTTCGAAATTTTGATCGTCTCTTGAATAGGAAACGAATCGTGATCTGCATATTGTTAGAAGAAGAAATAAAATGCTAGTCTTAGTAAACACATTGTTTGTAACCCAGGTCAGAAATGGCACAGAAGGTTAAAAGAAGTAGTTCATGAATATTACGCATTTTGTGTTCTCTAACTTGAGAACCAATCCATGAAAAAAGGAGTTGGATTCAACTCACGTTCTTCATACAATCCATAATGAAAATAATGTTTAGAGCATTGACGCGTAGTTTAATCTAAAAAACAGTATCTTTCATGAGCAGACAACTAAATCAAAACTATCTTCCGTATATTGAAAAGTGTGTTACCGACAAAAGACTTGGTAAAAGATCGGCAGAATTAGAACATGTCTATTAAATGTGATAACATGTATTACAAAAGAAAAGTAAATATCATAAAATATCATAAGTGAATTGAATGTGTGCTCAAACTAACAAAGAGGAAAAAGAACACTCTGCAAAGTGATGTTAGTGATACTACGTACAAAGAGAAAGCATCATCTGAGCTACCATAAATGACAAGCGAAACATGAAGCCTTTCTTCCTATGTCATAAGTATTATAACTGTTACGTCAAACTATCGAATATGACTAACCTATAAAAAATAATCTTCGCATTGAATTATCCATAATTCTGTAGTCAGTTCTCAAAGTGCGTAAAAAGGGTATAAAATATTTCAAGAATTCATTTGAAAATTTTCAAAGCGGAGCATTTTGAAAAATTAAAAATCAAAAGTTTGGTGTTGATCATGTTAATTCGTTTCTTCCATGACCTACGTCATATAGCATATCGTTGTAAAAATCATTAAATAATCTGTAAAATGACACCTCTACTAGCTCTCTATCTGAATTCGGAGAGCTTTCAGAGAAATTTAAAAGTTTTGGGGCGTTTTGTTTAAACTTTACATCGTTGTAACTTACAAACAGGTTGAAATTTTACAACAATACTTGGTGCTTTTCTTAATATCTATGACGACTACTTCCCTACAAAATGCTATCAAAAATCTATTAAAACTCTGTTGATAGAATCGTCGTAGAATAGCCCTAGCCGTGAAAGCAGGAACGATTCTTTACTAGATTTTGTGTTTCGGTCAACTATAATATCAACACTGTTTTACGGTTTTCATTGGTCAAAAATTGGATGGTGGGTCTAGATATACTTTCAATTTTGAGCACTAAGTGCTTCTACTTGTATAATGTTTCAAGTCTAGAGAGGTTACAGAAAATTCACCGGCGCCGTAATATCTCTAATATCTCAATAGTAACCGTCCAGGAATTAATACATTTAAATTATATGTTAACTTATTAGAATAAAATCATGTATATTATCTTTTAAATCAAAATTACAGTAGAAAAGGAAGGAATATCTCTTCTTAGCACTTATTTAATTCCGTTTAATAGAAATAATTATACCATCCATATGTTATTGTATTGTAAGTTATCTCAATAGTACAATGCAGCAGACTGTTACAATAGTGCTAAGTCCGATAAGTCTTATAAACGATTCCAAAGACTACGATATTACTGCTAGCGGTAGAAACACAAAATAAAAACACTGCAATAGAATTGTAAACTACGCGGCTTCGCAGGCGGTTTCTGTTAGTAAAAACAGCTTTTTCTTTTGTGTTTAGAGAATTTTTACAAAGACTGCCTTAACATTCATTTTGCAGTGCCATCATAACTTTCCTGTGAAATAGCTCTCAGCAGGAACGCAATATCCCCCTCCCCCCTCCACACACAAAGTACTCGTAGATTTTCGTTGTCGCCCATATCGAGTGGTGTTGACAAGGGAAGATACCCATAATATCACGGTCTGACATCCCCCGCCCCCAACTCATACCACATTTGTGATATCTGCCACGCTAAATAAATGAAATAAATAAGGGAGAAAATTTAAGAATTTTGTATTTTGAACTCTAAACGACCCAAACTAACAAATGCAACACTGTATCCTCATGTTGATTTCCCATTAAACGTGCGATTTTAGTCAAATACTTCACTACTTCACAAAAAGTTTTACCATGACAGTTTATATTTCCTCACTCAAATGCAGTACTTGATGTTCAAAGGTGAAGTTTCATTCAAATATTTTTCTCGCATTCCAGAGTTAATGATGTTATCGTGGTCATTCGGCTTTCCCATTTTATACAGATTAAGTATAAAAAATGTTAGTCATTAACATTAAGGAATGTTAATACTGAAGTTACCTTACAGAATAAATATTCCGGCTTAAAAGATCGATGTTCTACTTATCTTTCTACATAATTAATCCCATTAATTTTCCTGATTTTGCGAGGAAAATCAATCTTAGTCATTGGTCTCACATTAAGAAGGAATCATTAAACACACGTGTGTCGTAAAATTGCATCAATTTTTTCTGTAAAGTCCTCTGCATGTTATAGGCATAACAAGCCTATCAGAGTTCTGCTCGATTATGCGTTAACTACTCCAAGACTTTATACCAACAGTTTAAACACATGTTTTATTTATTTAACACATTCAAAAGCTGAGAGTGGCAGAAAATCATGTCAATATAAAATTTTATTCCTAAAATGTATACCATGTTTCAGCAAACGTACTAACAGATTAACAGAAAGTTTTATAAATTAATCACCAAATCTTACAGGTTTGTGAAACAAACATCCAATAAATTTCATAGTATGGGTACCATCTTTAAGTTACTTTATAATTTACATTTAATAGCAAATAAAGCTTCATTTTTCGATTAGTAATAGTTTTCATTTTCATTCTGCAAGAGTATTTTTAATTTAAAATTTAACCAAGAGACACACTCTAATTTTAATCAAGATGTTAAAGACTAATTTTCTTAGAACAGCATATACTTTGGGATTTTCTTAAACTGATTTTATGAAATCTGGAATGTCAACTTTTTTCATCATTGCAATGGTTTAGTTTTTCTAGAATATTCAGAAGGTATAGCCACTGTATTTTATCAAGTCGTATGAAAAATTAGAACATGTAAACGAATGATCATATATCAAGGGAAAAAAAGAGACAAGAGAAAGAAAACAACAAGGAGAATCGATTGTAAATGAGGCAATTATAGGAAAATAGCACAAGAAAGAAAATCATAAAAGAGAATTCAATTACAATATGGCAGCACGATTACGAAAAGTCCCATGGCATAAACCTGTGCATTAGCTACCTTAATGCAGACTGACAATGAATTGGAGTCTTACTTAGATGTAGAACAGTATGTGTGGGGCAGCCCGTGGTGAAACGAATCATCCATGTTAGAATAATTTCATGGAGCAACAATAATTTCAATAATTTTCACATAAAAATTACTGTTATTCTATACTAAATAAAAATTGGCAATGAAAAACAAAGGATTTTCAAGTTTTTGAAGGTATCCCCCACCCATCATGTCCCCCATTCATTTTCGTAATTCGTATCGCCATTCGACAGAGAAAATAAGAGAAGATGATATCCCATTTCGAGATTTTCCGAAAATTGTTTCTCTGAGTTTTCAAAGGCCTGAACGGATGGTCTGGGATACTGCATATCCCGTCTTACTTGCCATTAGGGGTGTAAAACTATCGATAGTTTCAAATGATCGTTAAATTTACATCCAAATTGATTACGCAGAGTAAAACGAAAGAAAACAGTCAAATCAAGTCCCATCATGCTCAATTACGGTTGAATTTATGGCATAATACTCCTGCTCTTAATATAGTTTGTTTAATGGACATTTTCTTTACTATTTGATAATTTAGTCAACTCAATACATGAGTGGTTACCCAATTTTGTAAAATCTATCAAGGCTTGAAATACTGAAAATGGTTAGTTATAATTTTGGATAATTAGCAAAAGATATCCATAGGTAAGTAATTTTGCTAAAAACACACAACGAACGACAGAAACAATACAATGAAATAAGTATTTAAATCGGGTCTTCAACTCAGATATAAAAAGTCACAAAACACACTCACAAAAGGAAATATCTGGATACTACCTTAGTTTTAATTCTTGAAAGTCATTTAACAATTAACGGGAACATGTTTTAAAATATATTTCTGCTATTTAAGTGCCCTAAATAACGGAAATCACCTCCCAGTCTACTAACCTAACCTAACCTAACTTAACCTAACCGCAAAAGGAAATCGTCAAATGGAATTTCAAAGAAGAGGTTTCATTACATTTCCAGTCACTAATGGAATTGGTCCTTCTATTCGTAAGTACCGCAGAGGTGTTCAGAGAGTTAAGAAAGCTTGGTTACAGCTCTGGAGGGATGTGGTAGCAATCACATATGACCATCGGAAATATCGAGTGTTAGCTATTGAGTATCGATGGTGGTCGAGAATCAAAACTATTGATAGTTATTCACAGTGCTATCGATAGTTTTCCGCCTCTATTCATCGGCACACACAGTAAGGCTCTAGAAGGGGAGCATACGCACGACGCCATTTATGTGTCACGCTGACAGATCGACGTGTAAAGTACGACCGTTAGCGTCGCGCTACGTAAGATTTGTTTATTATTGCAAATTTTCAGCATATAACTTCAAGATTTTCAGAGTTTCAATGAAAAAAGTGTTCGTCGTTTTAATATCACGGATTTCATGGTAAAAGAGATAAGCATTAAAAGATATAATTCCGTCGAAACAGGTAAATAAACCATGGTCATGGTTTTTAACTGCAATTAAACATATGGAAATGTATATTGACTATGACTAAAACACTTGGTTTTAATTCTTTGATCATTTGTTTTTATACTATTATTAAAATGAAGAACGCAAATGCATTTATTCTTGCAGTATACATAGAATGTGTCGATGTCAAACGAAGATAAAATAATTACATGCTTTTTCCAGAGTTGGAATTGAATTCCTACCAATGAGATATAATATAATTCTCTCTGCAATCATAAATTGTTTTTTTTTAATTATTTAAAATTAAACTAGCAATGTGTAAGTTCGGCGCAATGTTTAGAATACACTGAATGCATCACAATGGCACAAAACTGACGGCTGCGTATGCTGTCCTTACAGAGCTTTACATACAGCATGTCATTAGGGAGTTAAATTTCTTATGAATCGATATGTAATTCGTCCTTCCTGTGCCATTTTCCAACGTAAGTTCCAGCAGTCTACTAGCTGCTTACTATTTTCCCTTTCCATACCTTGTCCTATTGTCTCAATACTTCTTGTCCAATCTGTGCTTCTTTCTTCTGGCGTACTGTGTAACGTACTGGGGAGGAACATTTCTTTACATTTATTTTCTTTCTTGTCGCGTTCTCATCCTATGACATTCCGCGATTCGTTCGGTGAAATTTCTAGCTTATTAGTCCTGTTTTAATTCTGTATATCCCAGGTACATATTCCTGAAAACATTGATACCGTTGCTCAGTGTTTATCATTTCTGGTTCTATTCGACATATATTGTCTGCTGTTCTCATCTTCCGCATGTACCTAGCCCGTTCTGGTCCAAAAAGCTCACAATCCCGAAGCATGTGTTGTCTCGTTTCTGCGTCTTGTCCACAGTCACACGTCGCTGGGGAGTGACAGCGCGGCGTGGCGGCAGCCACAAGAGCAACAGCAGCCGGTCAACGCAGCGCGCGCTATCGACTGGAGTGTGTTACGTCATAGGATCCGGAGCCTTGTGTAACCGCCCGGAAGTGAACAGCGAATCGCCCGCGCGCGCGCGACGCGGAGTGGCGAGGGCGGTGGAACACGAGGTGATTAGGGTATGAGGACCTCGCGATAATATATTTCTACTTATCTCTGATATCATTTCAGGCCCGTAGCAAGAAATTTATTTTCATACAGGTTTACACTTCTCTCAAAAATGTATTGATCTGAATTTAAATTTCACCATGATAACGTCTGTAGAAACCAGTTAATAATAGTATAAATAAAACGGTCCAATACATTTCATAGACACATGGAATTGATATGAAACATCTCATGATGATCCGCTACTGACATCGAAAAGTTATGTTATAATTTGTATATTTAAAAAAAAAATAGAGTCCGTTGAATGAATTAGGTCGTTTTATTTTTACTTTTATCGTTTTCAAGTTCTTGATCTCAAAACAATTTATTAATTGTTATCAATTGTTTACTCTACTTTGTTAAGTAGTCAAAAATGGTACAATAATAACATTTCCAACTTATACAACTAATAATAATAATGATTTTTCTTTCCAATTCATAAAACATTTCGAGGGTGCCAGAAAAACTCTAGTTTTCCCCCCTTCCCGGCCACGTCTCACGATCTTCACAAAATTATTCTTACCCCGTAAAAAGAAAGAAAACATTCTGAAGTACTTCATATCTCACAGTGTTCCAGATATTTTACCATTCATCAAATATGGTGGATATTCGTTTCTGGATTCACCCTTTCGGAAATCCACAATTTCATCACATAATTATTCAAGAATTGTATCTAATAATTATTGATATATAATTAATAAGAAAGTCAAAAGTATTTTATACTATTTTTTTCTTTTATTTACAAAAGTAATATTACTCCTTTGAACTGAACACCCGCGATTGTGCAGTATACAGCGTGCCACAAACTGAGGCCTGCGGCACCCTCCTGGAAAGATATAGAGTGTCGTGAAATAATTATCACAACTTAATATCAACAAATAACAAAGTCATTTTACGAGAAAAAAATATTACAAAAATTTGGAAATTAAACAGATGATCGAAACAAGAAAATCAGTATCAAATTTTTAAAAGTTTGAAATCTATTTTCCCCGATTTCAACTCCCTTTAAGATTAGATTTTCGTAAAGTGGTACGAGAATCATCTGTTGTCATACCACACATATATGTAAAATTATAGCTCGATCGGAAACTTGGAAAGGGCTGAAATATAAGTTACCATCTTTGACAAACGGAAACACAACGCACATACATACATTACTTACATACATACATACATACATGCATGCATACGAACCAAGTTGAATAAGAGCTTGTAAAAAGAAAAGTAAATTAAAAAAATTGTACTCGAATTTCTAGTGCTTGGCCCTGGTAAGATAACAATATATTTCCAAATAGCAAAAATATTTCAAATGCAGGGAAGTACGCTTGGGTCAGATAGCTCCTCCTGATTGCGGATGGAGTCAGCGGAGTCAAGGAGAAGCTGTTGAGACAGATTCGTGAGCACGGAGCGGAGAAAGTCCCACGCGCCGCACACAGAGAAAGCGTCCAGCAAACATCTCTTTTGGCAAAACTCGAGTGCGTCAATTACCAGATATTGCACGGGGTGCGGTCAGAGACCATCCCACATTCTGTTAGAGGTGACAAAACACTCTTTGTTTTGTAACCAAATACGAAAAACTCGTGACAGAAAATGTACCACTAGCCTTTCTGGTATGGGAGAAGGGACTATCGAGCATTTGCTATTGGAATGTCAGTTCATGTATAACCTAAAGAGAGAAGACAAACTGGTGATGACAACTTGGAGTGAGCGTATCAAGACTGAGACAACATATCACATGTTTAAATTTTTTGACACAAAACTGGAAGAACTTTGAGATACAAAAAAGAAAAAAAATGATAAAATTGAATATAGTAGTGGGTCCACCTCCCCGTGGCAGGGAGCAGGAGTACAAATTCGTTGGCTACGAGACGCAGAGTTGCATTAGACCATATGATGACATGACAGCGTCGCAGACAAGGCACTGATACTGCATTGGCTTTAAGTTGTAATGTATTTATGAGATATATTTTTGTTTGTGCAATGAAGTACATGAAATTGAGTAAATAGATGAATTGGGACAGAAAATGTACTTTGTAACGAATCCATTCCCTTAGGTCAAGATCTACCTTGTCAATTAAATAAACTTAGCTTTCCATCGTAAAAGTGAAAGATTCAAAAACTTATTGGGATGTAGAGATGTTTAGTTGTTGGGAACGTTAGATACCCAGCCGATATTGGTCTGGAGAAGGCGAGGAAAACTCCAGACGAGAATCTCACCAGTTTTGACCAAACAGGGAATTGAATCTGCGCATAGACGATCAGTACTACATTGGGAGACAAAATGCATCGACTATTCCATCGCTTATTTCTTGATACTAAAATACCTGATTTCTTAACTCTTAAAGGGTACGTACACGGGGTTAGTGAATGTCGCTTTTCAACACCTCTTCGTGTTTCCTCGCATTGGGTATATCGAGATGAAACCTGGCCAAAAGTATTTTATCCAGTAAATTTGGAGAATTATGGTGAAAAATCATTTTTAAGTAAATAAACAAATGTTATGTCCATTATTCATGTTAAGAAAATGTATATATATAGCTTTTCTTTAGTTGTTTACATAGATTTGGTACATAACCTCTCGAATCAATTTTTTTTGTGGGGTTTTACGGCTCGTCGACATCTCGGTCATTAGAGTCCTAAAATCTTGTACAGGTAGGGAANTCAATTAGGATATACAAGGAACTTGGCAAACTCACAGTATTGTACAGAGAGACCATTATGTAGAGAGGAACCAAAATTTGAAGTACTTCGTAAAATAATAAAGTAATGCCATAAAATCACACAACAATACTTGTTACATAAAATATTAGAATAATTTATCTACACTAGAAAAAGAAATAAACGTTCTAGTATATTCTGCCGTATCTACAAGTACAGATTTATGCCATACAATTTTTTTCTCTATTTACATTAAACGNGTTGAGGACAAAAAATGAGGGGGCGACAAAAAAAGAGGGGACAAAAAATGAGGAAAAGGAAAGATACCCTAGCCCTAATAGCGTCGGGATCGAAAAGAACAAGAGGTGACCAAGGGAGGTCAGGAAAGAGAAAGGAAGGAGCCTCGCACAAGTAAGTGGAAGTAATGCCAGACTCAGCTCGCGACCCCGTNACATTTAACTTAACATGGCATTTGTTTATATACATATAAACGATAATTCACCATCAGTCACGGAATAAAATTATTTTTGCCAGGTTTCGTCTCAATATACTCCACTGTGCGACGTCACGAAGTGATGTTGAAAAGCTGCGTTTACGTCCCCCTTAACGACTAGTCCCTTTCCCGAAGATCTGAGTTGTGCAAGCACATGACTCATAACAATGTAACAGGAAAAAGCATGTATATTATTTATCCCAGGCAGATTGTTTATTAACCTTCAATTAACCACTCGCAAGATTTCCGTGTAAAAATCCTAAGACTTGTTTACACGGGTGAGTTGTGAAGTTCCTAAAGCATGTTTGAAGAAAAGATGTTTCAGCCAACTATAAGCAAGAATGTTATCATAAACTACACAATGTGGTCATGGACTGACCTTGTCACCTGTGTATGAAATCCAGACCTAATGTCACTATCATCGTAATATATTTACTTTGCATATTATTAAGCTTTGTCTTTTTATTTAAACTTCATCTAAAATTCCTTCTGCTTGTGTAATACTGGTAGAAATAATTTAGAATTTGTTAATGTTGGTTTCAGTGAGAAAATTCGAATTATCACATCGTACCTTTTGAGAAACAATGATGCAAATGTATATATTAAAATGACTTATTGATACCATAATTCCAAAGTGCAATATTATATGGGAAGACATTGGCAAAATTGTATCTCTTCCACTTTGCGTTAGATCGCGGAAACGTCATTGTGGCATTGCTGCTCACGATCAACTTCTGGGATGCCACGTCACAGCTGTGCATATTTCATGAGAAGTTTGAAAGGGGACCTATATGGAATGTATAAATATTTATTATTAAATTTAACTTATCATTGTCTTAGGAATAACAATAATTATCTTTATGTTTTTGTAGCTAAATTAGGAAGGGTACCGTTCGGAAATCATTACTTACTTTAGTAACTTATTAGAAATATGCTCCTCAAATACTATGACAGCTATTATGATTATTGTTTCTCCGTTTCAAACATAAAATGTAAATGAAACAATGATTTTAATATGCTTTTCTCGTAGATCTTAATGGTAAAATAATGAAACTTGTGGAGAAACTACGACAAAGGCAAGACATACCATTCGACCACTTTAAAAAGATGGTACTGACGAAAATAAAACCCAGTATATATTATAATGCATTTATTAATTAAAAACATGGATTTGCGGTGTAATTTGCGTCCTATTTCGTACCAAACATTATAGTGAAAAATTCAAATGCGTGTGTTCAACAAATCATGACTTTACACTTGCATCAATGTTTCTCCAAAAGGTGCGTTATACTTATGAATTAATTTGCAAAGTAAATAATGACAACACTGTCCTCGAGCTTCACCCTCGGAATCCGCCAAAAAAATAAAAAATTGGTGAACCCCATCGATTCGTGAACTACCCTTTGGGAACCGTCGCTACAAAGCAATTTCAAGTATTTCTAATACACAGTCCTCTCTCTCAATTAGGATATACAAGGAACTTGGCAAACTCACAGTATTGTAGAGAGAGACCATTATGTAGTGAGGAACCAAAATTTGAAGTACTTCGTAAAATAATAAAGTAATGCCATAAAATCACACAACAATACTTGTTACATAAAATATTAGAATAATTTATCTACACTAAAAAAAGAAATAAACGTTCTAGTATATTCTGCCGTATCTACAAGTACAGATTTATGCCATACAATTTTTTTCTCTATTTACATTAAACGAAGAAGCTTATCATTCCAGTTTGCTTGCATTTCTCCTTCCAAAGTCCTAACCTGACTTTATCCTGAAGAGGGCTGCAAAGAGCTGAACGGACTTAAGTTAGAACTGAAACGACTTGAATGACTGAAATACCATCGTTATAAAGAGAGAGAAATATCGTTATAGAGAAAGAATAAATACATTATTGATTTGTCAAACGAAATAACCCTCTTTATCATTGTTTCATCATTATACAGAGGTTATTGTTAAAAGGGGAATCGTTATAAAGAGATACTACTGTATATTAATAAGATTCTTTTGAAAACGAGAAATACTCGACTGTAAATTGTCCTTCATTTCACCCCCATACATGAATTGCAAACCCTCTCTGAAATCATAGACTTGAAGCATAAAGATCACCGTGAACATTGAACAGGCAGCTGCGGATGTCGCAATTGGTTATGACGGTTGAAAGACGTTCAAGAAGTCGAACACGTTTATTCATCGTAACTCCCGTATAAGAAAGAATTATTTGCTCCGAAAATTTCTCATATCAGGGGACAGAGCTACGCTTGGATTCATACATTATAAAAATAATTTTCAGTAAATTTTTAATAAATAAATTTGTAGACATTTATTCATAAATTATTGATAATTTAATTTGTTAATTTTATTAAATTTATGTTAAAAATATATTTACAAACAAAAAAGTGTTAAACATTTTTTTTCAATTTTAGTTTTATTTTACTAGGGGACAGAGCAAAGCTCGCATTTAGTCATTATAAGAATATTTCAAAGTAAATTTTTAATACAAGAATTCTCACTTTACCGATTTACTGATTATTTTACCAATGAATTATTATTCCTTATAATACCGATGACAACCCAAGTGTCACGAAGCGGCTCCCGCGCTATTGAGAAATGTGTCTTATTTCATTGTCATCGGTAGCAAGTGTTGTGCATTGCTTCAGCGTAAAACATTCCACAGACCAGTCGAATGCCATGTCCTGTAAAAGAGACCTGTAGATTTATCTCAGACAGAAGGGAAGAAAAGGAGTTTCGTGCACAGAGGAAAGCAGATTTAAACTTACAATTATTGCCCGTATAATAATTTTGTAAAACGAAATGTTCACAAGACTGACATGCCAATCGATTCCTGATATATACATATTCACATATAAAGGGTTTTCAATATATCTAGTCTCAGTAAAATCACGTCATAAGTTTCCGACATAGCCGATTTAAACTTACATGTATCGCTCGTATAATAATAGGAAGATTTATTGTTTTGCTGTCGTTACTTTTTGGTGGATAGATGCAATTAGTTCATTGTTTGAATTAGTCTTATGATATATTAAACTGTAAAGAGTGGAAGTTTAAGATATAATTAAATTTATGTTATGATCAGAATTATGTGCAACACTGATTTAATTGACATTATTATATTATAAAAGAAATTAAAAGTTCGACGCCAAGACTTCAGCTAAGTATATAACGCTAAAATAATCGCATGTTTTAAATTTAGATAATCATATTTTTAAACAGATGTTTTATCTCGACGCAACGTTTTCCTCATACAATTTACGTTAATGAAATACCAGTTTATTTTGAAGGACTGCTTTGAAATGAGTAATTTTTACTACACATGTCTGGTTGATTTATATACACCCAACTTTTAATGAGCACATTTTTTTCCATTTATACTCCTTAGCAATGCAAAGAATTGAGAAGATGAAAAGTAATGAAATATAAGTAGAAAGTTATCCTTGTGAGGACAAGGCCTCATAATGAGTGGTTACCACGAGTTCTAAAATATTTTTTGCAAACTGGTTTAAGCGTGTCACATCGCAAATTTCACAGTTCAGATCGAGTGATTCGCATGAAATGAAGACCGCAATGTTTCCTACATAGAAGTCTGCAATCCAACGATCACTTCAAGTAGGATACATAAAAGTGAAAAAATACCGATATTTGATTCAAAAATTAAGATTTACGCCAAAAAAGTTTTTTTTTCTACATTTCAATGAAAATTTGTCTCCAAGGTGAAACAAACACAGTGAACAATAAAAATTTCACGGTTGTCGTTATATAATAAAATTATCAACTTTTTCGACCTATTTCATACTTTAAATTTTATTATCTCACGACGTCAACAGCACAGCTACAAATAATGTGGAAAATGTTTACCTGGATAACATCAGGTTACAGTTTGGATATGCTGTATGCTTCAGGAAATGAAAACAGTAGAGAAACTTTTCTATATTATTACGTATAGTTTCCGTCTTTCTTCTTCGTTGTTTTAATTTTTTCTGTTGTTAAATATTTATTTCATGACATGTGACTAAAATACTGTATATTTATGTCCTATCACCTGATGAAGTCGGAAACCGGTGACAAAACGTAGTGAGTGAATAAAATTTAAGTATGATAAAGATCGAAAAAGTTGATAATAAAATTTTCATACAATGGGCTGTGTATTGTGAGATTTGAATAACTCAGGAATTAATTGTTCATTTAATCATCCGTGTTACGAAATAATGAAATTTAAAAGAGAGGGAGAGTTGTAGAAATGTAAAAGGACGGCCGTTGGAGATCGACGGAGGGCAGCGGTCGCATCCAGATGCAGCGCAGACCTTCGTCGGCTTCTTTGGCATCAAAACAAATTTATGACTTTTTAGAAATTGCAAGTTAGCGAGGGGATGGGGAAGGCGACCCAACCCGACCAAATAAACCCCAGATGCGCGAAGGGTAGAAACAAGTGCTAGCTTGTTTGGAAAATCGTTGAAAGTAAAACGTCGTTGAGAGAAAACGTTAGAAAGTAGTTGAAGCCCTTTAAAAAATTTCCAATCAGAGGCGAGGCGTAAGAAGGGGGAATCGTTTTGGCATTGGAAGTTTCGGTCACGTAGGATTAAAAATTTTGAAGATTTTTTGGGAGAAGAGTACGCAAGAGAAGGGATAAAGACCATTTAAGGAATGGCAAACAAAATTTCAAGATATACATGTTTTTCATCGGAGCTGATAGATGTTCGTCAGTCTCAGATATAGATGTTTTTCGTCGGAGATAGCTCTCTCATACAAGTTCGTGGGAGATCGCTCATACATGTTTTCATCGGAGCTCATAGATGTTTTTCGTCAGTCTCAGATGTTTTTCAGATCGTTCTCATACATGTGTCGCTCAGATAGCTCACTTGTTTAGTCGGAGATCGTTCATACTTATGTTTCGTCGGAGCTCAGACTCGAGTTTCAGATCGCGCTAGCATATGTTTTCAAATCGTGCTCACGCAGCTCAGATCGCTCGATTTTTCTGATATGTTTTGTCAGATGTTAAATTTCGCGTTCGAAATTTCATTGTGGATCTTTAGTTGATCAGCGGGACGAGTCAATAAGACGACCTCGATCCCAACCACGCACGAATCATTTTCGGGTGGTATTCGGACGGACGCTGTAAATGCTGACGCTGTGTTCGGAGGAGCCGATCACACAGAAAGTGAAAAGGGCAACTTTTGGGTATTCGCCGCTGATCGACGCCGTTCGCCGATGCCAGAGATTGCAACCGGGCTGACTTCTGCAGGGACCCTTCTCTACGGCTTACCATGGTCTGTCATCTTGAGAGGTATTGTGCGATTGTTGGTAAATGTTAAAACCAACATCGTATTGCGCTTGCGCGTCATTAAGTAATTGGCATCAGTTATCAAAAGAGCACGGACTCTGGACTAAATCAGTGCCATGACTGAACTCAGTTGCTCATAGAATTATGCCATGTAAATTCAGTGAATTGTTGTAATTAAGAGAAAGTTCAATTAAATTGTTAATTAGAGAGAATTAGAATTAAAGTCAGTGTATAACCTTGTTTAACAGAAATGTACGTATAATTGTTGCTCAGATCGGAGTGGAGTTAAATCCAGTGAATGGTTATAGTTATGATAAAGGTAGATAAAATTGCTAGTTAGTAAATATTATGGTTAAAGCCAGTGTAATTTAGTGTGTCTTCTTGGTGGGAATGACGTCACTTTGGTGTTAGTGTTTATATGAATGCTTGATTTCCATTTGTGTCTTTTGGGGGAAAATAACTTGAGGGATGTTATAGTGATTAAAAACAGTATTTAAATTAATGGATTTATTTGTTTGCGTTTTCCTTAAGTGGAACCATTGCATGGTCCTTTCCTTCGTAAAAAAAAATCGAACCCAGTAATCATTGTGGAACCCTGAGATGAGATAGCCGAGGCGCCCAAAATTTAAATTAAATATTATATTATTTTTTTAAATCAAGTTTCGTTCTGCCACAGTATTGATAATTTTGTCATTACATTTGATGTGACAAATTAAGGCTATCAATCAGATACACTTCGTTAGGGAGTCCACATAAGACAATATTACATTTAAGACTAAAAAATTGCTATTTACATGAGTTTGATCAGTAGTTGAAACAGTTTATTTTTTCTCTTCAATTTGACATAACGAGAGTCATGACATCAATCCCGCTTTTACTACCTACGGTTGGTGTATTACGTTCGACTTGGCTCCAACTGTATTACAAAAGCAAACTTCATTGGCGATGTCCGGGAACCTATCGAAATGGGTGACTGTCGATTGGGTTCCGCAGTCAACTTTCCATTCGTTTGAGTCCCAGTTAATCCTTTAACAGTTTTTCCTGGCCAGAAAGGTATAGTTGGATTGGGTCCCGAGGTCAACTTCCCCTCTCTAGCGCCCCTTCAGTTTTTCCGTTACAAGAGCATGGCTTAATTGTATCCCACGCTGGGGGTGGGGAGGGGGATCATTCCTGAGCATTGCAGGGTGGACGAGGAGGGAAACTAGTACTACTTATATTTCTAGGAGTACTTATATTTCGTTGAAAATGGCAGATTCAACTCAAC